>ML377152.1:69114-82083 GCA_005239525.1 Nicotiana knightiana | reverse complement strand
GGGTGGTTGAACAAATCTGCCCGGCCCAATAAAACCATGTAATAATCTGCGTTTCTTGACCTTGCGACAAAATGTGTACTCCTTACTTTCTGGCAAGAAGAACTCAATAATGTAGGCATCTTGTTCTTTATCTCTCAACTCATCAGGTGGTTCGGATAACTCTATTTGCATATTATTACCCAAACACAGTTTGAACATATGGTTGGAGTGTGTCNACTAGATGGCTTGGCCTGCAGGTTCTCACTTTTCTCTAAATGTAATGAATCAAATTCGAGAGCCTGTTTCCATACATCTTTTTCCTCAAGTGCTAACACCCAATCTGCTAGTTTTTCACCATTCATATCATCCATATTCATGAAATATTCATCCAAAGGGTTCCCACCAGATAGGAAAGCATCATCTTTTTCTGGTAGCATATTCACAGCATCAACCAGAGAGCAGTTGGCGAACTCACTGGGTTTCCTCATAGATTTCTGAACGTTGAAAGTGATTTCTTCATTGTTAAGCCTCATCTTCAGTTCACCAGTCTCACAATCAATAAGAGCTCTGCCTGTGGCCAAAAATGGCCTTCCCAAGATTATGGGAATTTCCTCATCTTCCTTGCAGTCTAATATCACAAAATCAGCAGGAAATACAAACTTTCCCACTTGTACCAAGACATCATACAGAATACCCGACGGTCTCTTTATCGTCCTATCAGCAAGTTGCAGCAGCATGGATGTGGGCCTGGATTTACCAATTCCCAGTCTTTTATAGATGGCCAGCGGCATCAGATTAATGTTGCCCCCCAAGTCACATAGAGCTTTGGCGAAAGAGAAATTACCAATGGTACAAGGAATTGTAAAACTCCCTGGGTCAGACAACTTCTCAGCAATAGGATGTGTCACCACCGCACTACAAGTCTGAGTAAGGGTGACAGTAGCTAGATCTTGGAAGTCAACTTTTCTGGACATCAATTCCTTCATCATTTTAGCATACCCAGGCATTTCTTTCAATGCATCAATCAATGGAATATTTACCTGTATCTGCTTGAGCATGTCCAAAAACTTCTTGTACTGTTCATCCTTTTGGTATTTAGCCAGCCTCTGAAGGAATGGAGCTGGTGGTCTCGTTTGTCCAGTAATTTGGGATTTGTCTTTCTCAACCACAACCTCAACTATCGGCTTCTGAGTCATCTCCACTTCTTTTTCAGTCTCAATCTGTGCACTGGGTTCTTCTTCACTAGGTTGAACTTTTACCTTGGTCAAAATTATTGAATCATCAAGTTCAATCTGCATGGGTACCAATGTTTCGGTCTGCCTGCTTTCCTGAGCCATTTCCAGATCCACATTAAATTCTCTGCCACTGCGAAGAGTCACTGTTATCCGCTGCCTTGGAACCTGGTCAATAGGATTTACCTGAGTATCTACAGGTAAAGTTCCATGAGGCCGATTGTTCACTGCCATAGATATCTGCCCAAACTGTACTTCAATATTTTTAATAGCTGCATCATGAACATCTACTCTCTCACTGATTTTTTCATTTGACCCAATTACCTGCTGCATCATCTCTTCTAACCTGGCAAACCCATCTTCTTGTCTTCCCCATTGTTGTTGTTGAGGAGGGTAGTAAGATTGTTGCTGATTCTGATGATTATAACCCTGTGGCCTCTGAAGTGTTGCTACATTACCTTGCGGTCCCCTAACACCCATATTTCCATTGTTTTGCTATTGGTGAGGTGGCCTATATGGTTGGACTTGCTGACCCCAATTCTGCCCCCCTTGTCTCTGACTTCCATAATTTGACACATAATTCATATTTCTGGGTAATGAGGGTGATGTCTTTCTGTATTCCAATGATTACCAAGTGGTTGACTAATGCAAGATGTGCACAAGCCCCCATTGGTTGTGTCAACGATGTGCACCTGTTGTTTCTGTCCCGATTCTTCCACCTTCTTTGTAAGTATACTCATTTGCGTTATCAAGGTGGCCACATTCTCTGCAATGGTGTTAGATGGATCGAATGGCATTGAATGAACAACAGGAGTAATGGGTGCATTTTATCAAGTACGATTTGACTCTCTCTCCACGATTTGCTCAGGAATGCTCTACCAGCTGAAGCATCGACATTTGCTTTCATAATATCCGCCAAACCCATGTAAAAACGCAGCCCCAACATTTGCTCAGGAATGCCATGATGTGGACAGATAACCAGCATGCTCTTAAATCTTTCCCATCTCTCCTGTAGTGTTTCAACTGGTTTATGTCTAAAGCTCAATATTTCATCAATTTGTTGAGCAGTTTTGTTGGGTGGATGAAACTTGTTCACGAACTGCTTGACTAAATCCTCCCATGTAGTAATGGAGTTGATGGGGAGTGAGTTAAGCCAAGTCTGGGCAGCACCAGTCACTGAGAATGGAAACAACAACAGTTTTATTGCCTCCTGAGTGACGTTGGGCTGCCTCTGTGTTTTGCAGATCGACAGGAAGTTTTTCAAGTGTTGATGGGGGTATTCAATGTATGACCCTGAGAATAGCCCTTTGTTCTGCATTAAGTGCAGCATATTGTTTGTTATCTGAAAGGATTCGGCCTGTATCTGAGGAACCAGTATTGAGTTGTCGGTTGTGCCCAGTCATATAGGGGAGCCTCTGCCTCTATTTGAGCTACTGGGTCCACTATGTCATCCCCATGATTGTTCCGGTTGTGTGGATCTTCCATGTCAGTTTCAATTTGTTCAATTTGTGATTGGTGTTTGCTTTTCCAGTTGGTCCGGTTGATGGTCCTGAAAACTTTCTCAGGGTCTGATAAGGCTTCAATTACTTCACCAGTCCTTGATGAGTTTCTAGGAATGCACCTGCAACACTTAGCAAATAAACTTTCAATGTGAAAACAAAAATTTTAAAGAAAATTGACTATGTTTCAGAATTTTGTATTTCTTTCAACTCAATTAACAATACCGTTAGTTCCCCGGCAACGGCGCCAAAATTTGATCAAGCTCAACTATGTCTTATAGANACGTATCAATTGAGTCTATAAAATACTAAACTGTTGCTAAATCAAGTTTCTCAAGACTTTGAATATCAATTTGGTGATGTTTAACTAATTCTACAATCAATAATAATAAATTAACAATTAACTAACAGTATAATATAAACAATGATAATAAAGGGTCTAAGGTTATGGTTTCCCCCGTTGGTGAATTCTTCCTTGGATATGTCTTATAGTTTAATTGGCTATCTCTGTCAATCATGAACGCTCTAACTATCATAAATCTCTCTCAAGTAATTATGATAATTTACTAAACGCACTCTCTCAAGTTACGCTAGCTAGATCACAATACAGTTCACTTTAGATTGCACCCGAGGTATCGTTATCTCTAATCTAACCTCTAAACCCTCGGTTATGACTTTCGTTATACTCCGGGAGTGGTGTTGTTCAAGAAACTACATAAATATGCACTCTCTCTCAAGTAGATACATATTAAATAAGAATAGTTAATCAAGGGCCTTTCAATCAATTATAATAAGAACGTAGTTGAACAAAAAGAGATTAATCACCCAAAATATATTAATATCACAATGAATTCATCCCCAACGGGTTCTACCAATATCCTAGACTAAATAATTTAGCTACTCATGTTATTGATAATCAAAACTAAAATAAATTGCATAATTGAAATACAAAGTAATGAATACTAGATGTAGAAATCAATGTTTGTCACTTCTATGGTGTTTTCTTGTTGAATCCTTCCGAATCTCCTCCGTCCTCTCCAAGTTGTGTTGTTTGGTGTCTATTTATATGTTTAGGGCGAACCCTAACCATGTAGGAGACTTCTATTTCGACCGAGAAACACTTAAACTCGTCAAAACTCAAATTTGGCCGAAACTGGGGACCCCGGGCATTTGGGCTCTAACGCACCCCTAAGGCCAGGGCAGGCCTAGCGTTTGGGACCTAACGCCCCCCTAACGCCAGGGGATGCCTGGCCTTATGGGGTAAACTCCCCCTAACGCCAGGTAGGGTCAGGCTTTAGGGGGCAAACGCCCGGCTATCGCCCGGGTGTCTCCTTTTGCATATTTTCTACGTATTTGCATCCCTTTAGCTCCGTTTCCATCTCCAATTCACCTACACATAAAATAAACTCTATTAAGAACATAACAAGTGTATTTTTATCATGAATGCACCTCAAAATGTACGTTATATTACATATTAAACTATGCATTCTAGCCTCGCATCAACCTCCCCATGGGAGTTTGGAGATTACCTCAAATTTGGCTTTATCAACCTCAATACCATGCTTTGAAATTTTGTGACCGAAAACAATGCATTCCTCGACAATGAAGTGATATTTATCCCAATTCAAAACCATGTTTGCTTCCTCACATTTTGCCAATACCTTTTCCAAGTTGTTCAAGCAATCATTAAAAGAGTTCCCGGCCACGAAAAAATCATCCATGAAGACCTCAAGAAATTCCTCCACCATGTCGGTGAAGATGGCCATCATACACCATTGAAAAATCGTCGGTGCATTACATAACCCAAATGGCATCCGCGAGAATGCAGAAATACCATAAGGACAAGTGAAAGTATTCTTCTCTTGGTCCTGAGGTGCAATAAGAATTTGATTGTAGCCGGAATATCCATCAAGGAAGCAATAAAAAGCACACCCGACCAACCTATCAAGCATTTGATCAATAAATGGAAGAGGGAAATGATATTTCTGAGTGACTTTGTTGAGATTCCTATAGTCCATGCACACTCTCCACCTGGTGACCATTCTTGTAGGGATCAACTCGTTCTTGTCATTTGTTACCAAAGTCATGCCCCCTTTCTTTGGGACACATTGCACCCCTACATCTGTGAAGGGAGTGAGGAGCTTGTTGGGTCATGCAGGATTCTATCGCCGATTCATCAATGACTTTTCTAAGGTGGTAAACCCTTTGAGTAAACTTTTGGAGAAGGATGCCAAGTTTCCTTTCAATGAGGATTGTATGAAGGACTTCGAATTTCTTAAATTAAAGTTTACTACTACTTCTATATTCACCGCACTAGATTTGAGCTTGCCTTTCGATCTCATGTGTGATGAAACTGGTGTGGCGGTTGGAACGGTGTTGGGGCAACGTATCAACAAATCTTCCATCCGGTCTACTATGTTAGTAAAACCATGAATGATGCCCAAGTCAACTACACAATGATCGAAAAAGAGCTCCTTGTTATTGTCTTTGCTATGGATACAAAGGTGATTGTACACACCGACCATGCGGCGCTTCTATATTTGATTAGCAAGAAAGATTCTAAAGCAAGATTAATGTGTGGGTGCTTCTTTTGCAAGAGTTTGATCTAGAGATTCAAGATCGCAAGGGTAGTGAAAACCAAGTGGCGGACCACTTTTCTCGTTTGGAGGAGGAGTGGAGGCCACATGACGACCTTGAGGTAAATGATTCATTTCCCGACGAGCAACTCCTTGCCATTTCAATGACCAGGATGCCATGGTTTGTCAACATAGCCAATTAACTTGTGAGCGGCATTGTACAGAATAACTTCTCTTCAAACCAAAGGAAGAAGGTCAAATGGGATTTCCTTGACTATTATTGGGATGAGCCATATATCTTCCAGATTTGTGCCAATGGTGTGATTCGACAATGTGTACCGGAGGAAGAACAATTGGAAATTCTTGAGGCTTGCTGCTCTTCACCATTTGGTGGTCACCATGGTGGAGCTAGAACGACAACAAAAGTGTTGAGTTGTGGATTCTATTGGCCTACTCTTTACAAGGATTCTAGCGATCTCGTTGAGTGTTGTGATGAATGTCAAAGGGCCGGTGGGATTTCTATGAAAAATGAGATGCCTCTCACCACCATCTTGGAGATTGACATTTTTGATGTGTGTGGAATTGATTTCATGGGCCCCGATCATGATCTCTTGTGGGAACACTTACATATTGGTAGTTGTGGATTATGTGTCAAAGTGGGTTGAACCCGTGGCTTTTCCCAACAATGAAGATCGAAGTGTGGTGGCATTTTTTAAAAAGAATATCTTAATGATATTTGGAAATCCAAGGGCCATTATTAGTGAGGGGGATCGCACTTTTGCAACAAAGATTTTTGATACCTTACTAAAAAAGTATGGTGTCACTCACAAAGTGTCTACCCCCTATCATCCTCAAGAAAGCAGGCAAGTTGAAGTCTCCAACCAGGAGATCAAGAGTATTTTGTCAAAGACCGTGAATGCCTACAGGACGGATTGGTTGAAGAAGCTTGATGATGTTCTTTGGGCTTATAGGACGACTTACAAAATCACCGATTGGTATATCTCCGTATCTGCTAGTGTTCGGGAAATCTTGTCACCTACCGGTGGAACATGAGCACAAGGCTATGTGGGCATTGAAGAAGCTTAATCTTGAATGGGATGTCGCCGCCAACTTAAGGTGACACAAATTAAATGAGCTTGATGAATTCCGGTACCACGCATATTCAAGTTCGTCCTTATACAAGGACAAGATAAAGTACCTCCATGACAAGTACATCCGGAACAAGGAGTTCAAAGAAGGTGATCTTGTGCTATTGTATTCTAAGTTGCGGATGTTTCTGGGAAAGTTGAAGTCCAAGTGGAGTGGTTCATTTGAGGTTGCTCATGTGACACCCTTTGGTGCATTAGACTTGAAGAACAAAAATGATAAAGTGTTTAGAGTCAATGGACACTAGGTGAAGCATTATCTTGGAAAAGTTGATGATGGCCACGTCGTGGCGTTAATCCATTTCAAGTGATTGATGGTAATATTCATCGTGCCGTTACGTTAAATCAGGCGCTTCTTGGGAGGCAACCCATGTTTATTTTCATTTTTCATTTTCTTCATTTTTAGATAGATTTTGTATTGAGCAAACTGGTTTTGAAGTGATTTTCAGGAGTTAGTGTGCATTGCTGGTACTGTGCTCGAACATATTGACCAAGTGTTGAAAAAGCGTGGACCGCACAATTGTGAATGCAACCGCAGGGAAGACTCTATTGCTGCACAAAGAATTGTGCGGCCGCACAACTGGAGACCCAAAAATGTGAATTCTCTAAAGTTTTGAGTTTCATATAATTGGCCAATCTGCGGCCGCACAAGAAAATGTGTGGAACGCACAAATTTCTGCTGCTGCACTCACTTTTGTGCAGACCGTAGAATCTCAGCACAAGTACATGTATAGAGTGCGGATCGCACTCAAAATTGTGCGGCCGCACTCAGCTTACCTTTTGACTGACTTGGTCAACCTATAAACAGGACCTCTGACCACTATTCACAACTTTACACACTTTGAGTTCTCGAGCCCTATGCAAACACTGTGCATCACAAAATAGTTCGCACTCCATAATCAATTCATGAAGTCTAGATTCTGACATATGTTTCTTTATCAGTGGTATGTTCAATCCATGTTAGATGTTTACCATTTTTCTTAATTTTTGTTCTTTATTAGTTTAGTTTTGTTTAGGACTAAAAATGTCAAATGTTCTTCGTATCTGCTCAAAATCATGTGGATAATTTCATATATGTTCATTGGGGACTGGGTAGACCATTTATCATGCTTAATGTGCTACTACCATGTCTAAATTTTGCAAAAATGGCAAATACCTAACTCCACTACCGTGTAATTTCAAATTGTGCGGTCCGTAGACCTTTAAATTAGGGCAAAAATGTGCTTGAAAAGTGTGGACCACACTCAAAATTGTGCGTCCGCAGAAAAATGCGATTGCACTCAAAATTGTGAAGTCCGTACTTCAGGATGTGTAGCCGCACTTCAGGGTGTGCGGCCGCACCTTAAAATTGTGAGGTTCGCACATGACAGTTTGTGGCTGTATTTAAAATTGTGTGGTCCATACTGTCTCTTCTGAAGACTGTTGTCCTGCAACTGTAACGTAAATGTTTAAATTTTTTTGAACTCCAATTGAATTATGTGCCTTTTATTGCAGACAATGGTTCGTTCACGAGGTAGAGCCGATACATATAAAGGGAGAGGTGAGCTCTCCCGGGGCAGGGGAAAGGGCACCCACCCACTAGGAGTGTAATCTAAAGCAATCGCCAAAAAGCCGACCACTGGGAGAGGTAGGCCACATAGCCCTCTGAATCTAGTTCATATGCCCCATATAGGGAATCCTCCGAGGGTAATTCAATGGAGTTAAAGCCTAAGGCCCAGTCCCAACCACAACAACCCACTGGGAGATATCAATTGCGCAACGAACCCTCAACTACAACAATTTCTTCTGAGGGTTCCGATGCTGGTAGCTAGGGTTCAGATCCCTCCTCTACACCTACTCCTCTGGTAACAGTGGCAATAAATGATAATGATGATGTCTCAGATGATGGTAGAGGAGGTGACACTCGAGTGGGAGGCCTAGAGAGGTCGAAGAATAAGGAAGCATGTGAGGATTGGTTTGTGAGTTTGACATCCTTCACAAGGTTCAGAGAGTGGTGGCCCCAGAGATCGCTCACACTTGAGAGACAATCCTTAATTAAGGATTTGGCTAAACATAATTCAAATGTCGTTAGACAGTTCCGGGAGCGAAAGGGGTGGATGTGTTTCACCCCAAGTGTCAGAGATGCAAATGAGCACTTGATATGGGAGTTCTATGCCAATTTGTCCTCACATCAAGAAGGGTACCAAAATAACAAAGGTGAGAAATTTGAAATTCATATTCGACCCCAGCACTCTGAACAATTACTTGGGCTTTGAGGAGGTAGAGGCAGTCCAGTACCTGGAAAGCTTGCTATGGGTGATGCAGCTCGCCCGTGGCTAGCTGAGATGTTGGCTACTCGAGGACCACCGCCAACGTGGATCACAACAAGGGTCTGTATCCTCCGGGCCACCCTATATTTTGAAGAAAAAGGGTGGCAAACCTTTGTATGCAATCGTATTGATCCAAGCTTGAATGAGAGCAATCTCCCACTTCCCCGAGCAGTTCTGGTGGCATCTATTATTGTCGGGGTACCCAATCAATGTGGGTACCATCATGTCGACCAGCATGACATTAGCTGTCCGAAAAGGTAAAAGCTCCTACATATATCCCAACATCCTCACATAATATTGCACCGATGCAAAGGTGGAGCCAAGGACATTTAATACAAAAGTAAGGGTCGAGAAGCCCTTCCCATGGTACCACCTACAGGGTGCGGACAAACCAATGTTCAAGGGTAAGGTAACCACTACCATTTTGTTGACCTATGTCACTCCATAGTTTTGAAGTTTGACAAAAGGTTGACCAGTTGAACTAGGTCCATCAGAGCACACATCTTGGACTGACTAGCTGGCACATGAACTGTATATGCATAGGAGATGTTTTCAATATGAAATATCAATGAACCAAGAAATTGTCTCCTAATGCGAAAAGGTTGCAAACTGATCTGATTAATTGAAGTCGAATTCAGCAAGGAAAGTAACAAAAGAAAGGAAGTTGAGTTTGGTTCGAATTGGTTCACCCAGGTAGAGTTGAACTAGAATCTGAAGACAAGCTCAATGACTGTCTCTATAAATACTTGATGTATTTCTGCTGGAATTCAACACGCACAAAGCTGAAGTGAATCAAAGTCTGAAAGAAAAATTCCCAAAGTTATTTTTACTAGTAGAATCATTGTGCGATGCAAAGGCTACAGTTCAACTAAAAGAACCAGTTCCATCTGATTGATTATTGAGTCTAGTTGATTGTAGTAGGAGTTTTTAATAGTGTATCTTTCAGCTCATATAAGCAATTGTAATAGGTACGTATTGATCAAGTTAGAGTTAACTTGTGGTGTGTAGAAATTAGCTAGGGGCTAGTTACTACAAAGGGTGTAGAGTTAATCCTTAGGATTACAAAAGAGTTTATTTTGTATGTCCGTTTGGCTCAGAGTTTTTAGTGAAGAGTTGAGCAAATCCTACTGAGGAGTAGGTCGTGGTTTTTTCACCTTTTGAGCCAGGTGTTTTTCCACGTAAAAATATCTGTGCTTTTACTTTACTGCCTTTTATTATTCCGCTACAGTAGTAGTTGGAACACCAAGAAGAACCAGGTTCTTCTACTGAGACATCACTCGAAAATTGGGTACCACACAAGGTAACCTATCTTCTTCTGTGGTAATGAAGTCTAAAACCTCGATTGGTATCATAGTAGGTTATCCTTGAAAGGATAACACCTTGGAGAAGATCAAGATGAGTGCACCACCTTGAAATTGGGAAGGTCAATCAACTGCAAGGCCACAACTCTTCAATGGCCAAGACAATTCATGGTGGAAAAATAGGATGAAGGATCACCTAATTAGAGAAGATTATGAACTCTGGGACATAGTCATTGATGGTCCTCCAGCTACCATGATGAAGACTGATGAAGGTATAGATATACCAAAGACAATAGTTGATTGCACTGCTGAGTATCTAAAGAAATGGGAGAAGAATGGAAAGGCCAAAAAGTGGCTAGTATGTGGACTAGGTCCAGACGAGTACAGCAGAATCCAAAGCTGCACCACTGCCAAAGAGATTTGGGACACCTTGCAAGTAGCCCGTAAAGGAACACCTTGGGTAAAAAGTTCAAGAGGTACTCTACTATACTCTCAGTATGAAAACTTCACTATGAATGAAGGAGAGAATATTCAAGAGATGTACAAAAGGTTCACAACATTGACTAATGAAATGAAGTCTCTTGGAAGAATTATTATTGAAGAGGACAAGGTTGAGAAGATCCTAACAAGGGTCTTGCCTATTTTTTTGGAATGCAAAATCACTGCTATTCAGGAATCTAAAAATATGGCAACCCTCAGATTGGATGAGCTAATTAGAAACCTTACTGCCTATGAACTGAGAAGACAGACAATGAAGAAGGATGGTCCAAAGAAGGAGAGGAGTCTAGCCCTAGGAATCACAGAGGGAGCAGATCTGGAAGATGATGAGATGGCCATGATCACTAAAGAATTCAGAAACTTTCTCATGAGGAAGAAAGGCATATCTAGAGGAGGAAACTACAACAAAGCAAAGGCTCCAGAAAGACCAACCAATGAGCGATGCTATAAATGTGGTAAGACTGACCATCTCATTAAAAACTGTCATCAGTGGGAAGTAGAGTCGAAAAAGGAAAGATATGAGAAAAGGAACAGGAGGAAGGAGCAGGTTCAACCCAAGACAACCACAACAAAGGCTATGGTTGTTGTTTGGGGGGGAAAGTTCATATGAAGAATCAGAAGATGGGGAGACTAAAGATCAGGCGCTCATGGAAATTGGAGAATCTGACAAGGAATCACATGAAGAACCAGAGGTAAGTATCTCTCATCTTAAAAACAAAGTAAAGTTCCTATACAAGGAAAAACTCTCTGAGTTGCTACTTGATTTCATAGGTGATTCTGAGGAAACAACCAAATAAAATGATCAACTATCTAAAGAATGTGCAATGCTAAAAGCAAAATGCATAAACCTGGAAATCAGAGTTAGTGAATCTGAAAAGAAAAACATTGACTTGTTGAACCAGGTTCATCTTCTTGAAACTGAGATTCTAGAACTAAAATCTGAAAACTTAAAGCTAAAGCTAGGATCAAGTAAAAAGGTTGTTGGTCATTCTCATATCATGTTAGAAGAAAACATAGGAAAAATAAAAGATATGATGTATGCCAAGGACGAACAAATAAGAACTCTTAATGAAAAACTTGGAAAAGTCAAACATGAATTAGATCGAACCTGTAAATGGAATAAATCCTTTGACGCTCTGATATGGCTTCAAGAGCATCATAGTAGCAACAGGAGATGGATTGGATTTGGAAGTCAATTACCCAAGTGGGATCCCAAAAACAAGTATCTCACTCTTCCAGAGAATAAAATCTGCACCCATTGTGGTAAGACTGGGCACTACAAATATGAGTGTACTGCAAAAGAGCAGGCTAGTCGAAAGAAAAAGAGGTTTGTAAAAGCGAAAAACTGGCTGCCAAATTGGGCCAGAAAAAATTTGATTCATCCATTCTCTCACAGAAAAGGACCCAAACTAGTTTGGTACCTTAAGACTAACCTTTGATTCCTTTTGTAGGTTCAAGTGAGAGGAGGCAGCCAGATTTGGTACTTGGATAGTGGCTGCTCAAAGCATATGACTGGGAACATGGAACAGTTCATTTCACTTGAAAGTCTCAAAGGAGTAGTCTCTTTTGGAAACGGAAAGAAAGGTGAAATCATTGGGGTTAGTAAGGTAGGTAAGTATGATACACGATCTATTGAACATGTGTATCTAATAGATGGATTGAAATATAGTCTGATCATTGTATCACAACTATGTGACAGAGGTAACCTGGTTGCTTTTACTTCCACAAAATGTTTTGTGATTAACCTGCTTACTGACAAGATTGTTTTGCAGGGAAAAAGAATGAATAACATCTATGTCATAGACTTGTCCACACTGTCTAAAAATGAACTCACTTGTCTAAGTGTGTTGGACAGTGATCCCCTCCTGTGGCACAAACGACTTGGTCATGCAAGTCTAACTCAGCTTAACAAACTAGTCTCTAAGGACTTAGTGATAGGACTTCCTAACATTAAGTGCAAGGAAGACAAAGTTTGTGACGTATGTACCAGGAGGAAGCAGGTAAGGTCCTCTTTCAAAATTAAGAAGATAGTCAGTACCACCAAGACGTTGGAACTAGTTCATATGGATCTATGTGGTCCTATGAGAAATTTGAGTAGAGGTGGTAAGAGATATGTGATGGTGCCAGTTGATGATTTTTCAAGGTTCACTTAGAACTTATTCCTGGCATCTAATGATGAAGCATTTAATAAGTTCACCTCATTTGTCAAGAAAACTCAAAATCAATTGGGACATCAACTGACATCAATAGGATCTGACCACGGTACTGAATTTGAGAATACTAAGTTTGCTGAGTTATGTGATGAACATGGTGTTAATCATAACTTTTCTGCTCCTAGAACCCCACAACAAAATGGGGTTGTTGAAAGGAAAAACATAACTCTTGAAGACATGGCAAGAACCATGCTCCTATCTAGCAAACTACCTCACA
>ML377152.1:0-69091 GCA_005239525.1 Nicotiana knightiana | reverse complement strand
GTTCACCTCATTTGTCAAGAAAACTCAAAATCAATTAGGACATCAACTAGCATCAATAAGATCTGACCATGGTACTGAATTTGAGAATGCTAAGTTTGCTGAGTTCTGTGATGAACATGGTGTTAATCATAACTTTTCTGCTCCTAGAACCCCACAACAAAATGGGGTTGTTGAAAGGAAAAACATAACTCTTGAAGCCATGGCAAGAACCATGCTCCTATCTAGCAAACTACCTCACAGTTTCTGAGCTGAAGCAGTAAATACTGCTTGTTACATAATTAATAGATGCATGACTAGACCTCTGGTAGAGAAAACTCCCTATGAAGCACTTAAAGAGAGAAAGCCCAATATATCCCACTTTAGGGCTTTTGGATGCAAGTGTTTTGTACATAATAATGGCAAAGATTCCCTAGGAAAATTTGACCCCAGAAGTGATGAGGGAGTATTCTTGGGATATTCATCACATAGTAAAGCTTATAAAGTGTATAATAAAAGAACTATGTGTGTAGAAGAAAGTATACATGTTGTCTTTGATGAAACTAACATTCTTGCTGAGAGACAGGAACCTGAAGATGAGGAGCTTGGACTGGTAAGAAGCAGTGATCACACTGAAGCAAGCATGAAAGGTGGAACAGGTGATGGACCAGGTTCAACTACCCTAAGCATCATGACAGAGGGAACTCAACATATGCAACCTGGCCCTGATCTTGCACTACAACAACAAGACATCATGGAATCATCTCGGAATGAACAACTGGTACTTAAGCCACACAGATATCAGAGTTCTCACCCTCTTGAGAACATCATAACAGATTTGGCATCCGGAATCAAAACAAGATCATCCTTGAAAAATCTGTGTGCGTTTGATGCCTTTCTATCCATGATCGAACCAAAGAACATTGGGGAAGCCCTACAAGATGCTGATTGGGTAAATGCTATGCAAGAAAAGCTGAATTAGTTTGAAAGAAGTCAAGTATGGCACTTGGTACCCAGTCCATTTGATAGATCTGTAATTGGCACCAAGTGGGTCTTCAGGAACAAGCTCGACGAGGATGGAACTGTTACAAGGAATAAGGAAAGATTAGTTGTTCAAGGATATAGTAAAGAAGAAGGAATTGACTATGATGAGACCTTTGCCCTTGTGGTAAGACTGGAGGCACTCAGACTTCTTATAGCATTTGTCGTACACATGGAATTCACTCTTCTTCAGATAGATGTTAAGAGTGCCTTTCTAAATGGCTATCCGAAGGAAGATGTATTTGTCAAGCAGCCTCCAGGTTTTGAAAGCAAGGAGTCACCTGACCACGTATACAAACTCGACAAGGCTCTACATGGTCTCAAACAGGAACCAAGAGCTTGGTACGAACGATTATCAAAATTCCTGCTAGAACATGGGTACAAACGAGGCAAAATCGATAGTACCTTGTTCTTAAGGGAAAAGGGTAAGGATATCCTGGTTGTGCAAATATATGTGGATGATATCATATTTGTGGCGACTTCTGAAAAATTGAGCAAGGAATTTGCTGTGCTAATGGGAAGTGAGTTTGAGATGAGTATGATGGGTGAGCTAAACTTTTTCTTAGGCTTGCGAATTAAGCGAAACCCAAATGGAACAATGATCCACCAACAATAGTATGTGAAATAATTGCTCAAGAACTTTAAAATGGAAGACTCAAAAGAAATAGACACTCCCATAGCCACAGCTACAAAATTGGATGTGGATGAACCTGGTTCATCTGTTGATCAAAAGCTTTATAGAGGGATGATTGGGTCTCTCTTGTATCTAACTGCCAGTAGACCAGATATTGTGTTCAGCGTGGGATTGTGTGCTAGGTTTCAGGCAAATCCAAAGGAGTCCCACCTTACTGCAATAAAGAGAATTTTCAGATATTTGAAAGGCACCACTGATTTATGCCTTTGGTATCCTAAAGGTATTAATTTCGACCTTGTATTATATGATGATGCTGATTATGCAGGATTCCTGGTTGACAGGAAAAGTACTTCGGATATGGTTCACTTTTTGGGTTCATGCCTTGTCTCTTGGGCTACCAAGAAACAAAATTCAGTAGCTTTGTCTACTGCTGAGGCTGAATATGTGGCTGCAGTCTCATGTTGTGCCCAGTTGTTATAGATCAAATAAAAACCATGGAATTTGGTATTGATATGGGATGCATTCCTATATTATTTGATAACACTAGTGCTATTAGTATGACGAAGAAGCCGATTCATCACAAAAGGACTAAGCACATAGATGTTAGACACCATTTCCTAAGGAACAACTATGAAAAAGGAATTATCTCAATTGAATTTTGTGCTACTGATCATAAAATTGCTGACATATTCACTACAGCACTTAGTAGGGAGCATTTTGAGAGGAACGGGATGGAATTAGGGATGATTAAGATCACCTGATCGAAGAGAAAGAAAACAAATTTATATGAATGAATTTTTGGCTAGAAAATTTTAATTAGGTACTTAATCAGATTAATAATTGCTCAGCATCATGTATTTATTGCCATACTCTTGTGCCATGTATTAATATGATTCCCGGGATACTAATAATGTTTATATATCTTTGTAAATTGAGGCAATTTAAAGATTTCAAATAGGATGAACCTGGTTCATCTATGCTGATTCATCTGACTGACAAGGTACGTACTCTTCTCCATATAGTAATTCAATTACAGTCACACATGAGCAGGAATCTATCTATAATTGGTTCATTCCTAAGTCTTTGTACTAATCCATAAATGAACTCATTCCAAGGAGTCACATCAACACTCAATTAGCCTAGAAATAGGGAACTCTTAACCGTCAAATCAATGACACTCCTCAACCATTAGACTTTCACTTGAATAAATTTTGTATCCATTGTAAAATTAATGGCCATATGTTATAAAAGGAAATCATTACTCCTCTCTTCATAACGCTTCCTTCAAATACAAGTTTAACTCATATTACACTACCCAAAACATGCAACTCGTCATTTCCTCTTAACAAAGCATAAAAACGTCTTCACCTCCACCAGCTTCTTCGTCTAATTCCTCACCTAATCGTGATTACGATGGAGGAAATTCTGAATATGTCTCCAATTCTAAATCTGTTTACAGCTCCGAATCACCAGAAATTCCATCATCCCCTGAAAATTCACCCCTTCTTGAACCCACTCCAAAGCCTACTCCTGCCCCCAAGAATCGTCGTGTTAAAGTTCTTGCCCAGAAATCTGTTGCTTCTGGGCCTAGGGAAAAATTCTTGGAGAATCTTATTAAAGCAGATAAAGGGACTAAGTTAGATTCATCCAATGAGTCCTTCAAATCATATATTGAGGAAGAAGCACCTGGTTCAACCAGTTCTGAAAAAGGTAATCTTGAAATCGATTCTTAATTTACTTCTGCTGATAAAATATTTGTGTTAGTAGGGTCTGTTGTTGATGTCGAAATACCTGGAATAAAGAAGGGTGGGAGAAAAGAAATAATTCTTGAGAGAGAGGGAGAAGAAGATATGAGGGGATCTAGGGAGAATGGTGTCACGCTGGTTATCTGTGGCCCCATTCCTGAAACTATGGGAGAAGGAGTCACTGATTTAGGGGGAAGCATAGTAGAGGAAGCTGCAGCAGGTCTTGCAAATATGAAGAAAGGTACATATGAACCTAGTTTATCGGGGGAAGAAACATTGGCTTAAAGGTTGAGAAAACTGGGGGAGTCTTATAACCCCAAGAGAAGAATGAGTCAGAAACCCAATAAGGCAACTCAACCAGTTCCTTCAAAGGAAAGGAAAATTTTTGAAGTTGCTGATGTTTCTGCCCCAAAAGTTAGAACTACTCGTAGCACTGTGAGAGAAGAAGAAGAGAGATTAGAAAAGGCTCTGAAGGAGAGCAAGAAGAAGAGGGAAGAAAAAGAAAAAGAAAAAGTTGGAGAGCCTGTTGAGGCTATTGAGATTGAAGAGACTGGGTTGCACCTGGTCCAACAAGTGGAGCAACTCGCTCCAGGCGTGGCAGACACCAAAACCCACAAAGGCTAAGGCTTCTTCAAAGAAGTCAGCTAGGATGTATGTCGCACCAACAAGATCTGTTAAGAAGACCAGGGCCAAGCCAAAGAGAGTGAAAGTGGTTTATGATGATGATGCAGACTGGAGTGGAGAGGAGGAGAAGGAAATTGGAGTGGTGACTGATAGAGTTACCTTACCATGACAATTTTAAAGGGTAAGCTGGTGAAGGATTTAGAGGAGCCTGGAATGCAATATCAAATGGAAACTCTGGAGGTACAAGGCTGGAAGGATCTGGTCCTTCGCATGGAAGGCACGCTGGAAAGAACTGAGTTGATAGAGTTTATGGGGAATACAAGTGTCAAGGAAGGCAGGGTCACGTCTATTGTAAAAGGAATTGAGGTTTCCTTTGATATTAAAGAACTGGATGTTATTCTTAACATACCAGCTGAGGGCTATGAGGTCTATACAAGGCAGAGATGGCCTTGTCTAGATGGGATGGCCTCAGCAATCGACCTCACCAGGTTCTTTAGTGATTGTGTGAAGGAGATTGAACCCAGGCCGGCTTACGAGAGTGAGATAAATCCCGAGCACGAGCTACTCTTTGAGTTCGTCATCAAGTTCCTACTGCCTACACAAGAAAGAAGGCACATGGCAAATTATATGGATCTTACATTGATGGAATGCTTGTATAGGGGAAAGCAAATTAATTGGCCAGCTTTTATCATCCAACTCCTTGACAGAGTGGTGAACAGAACCAAGGCACATGCAATTCCTTATGGCTTCATTCTGACAGTAGTGGTTGCACATTTTGGGGTTCTAGTAAAGAAGACTGATATGGCTACGACCAAAGATTATTTTGGGAAGGAAACTTTGCTTACATGTGACTATAATGTCAATGTTCCTGTGGATGAACCTGGTTCATCTAGGAAGCAACCAGTCAACAGAAAAGTTAGAACTTTTGTGCAAGAAAATGAGATTAAGGATATGGAGATCCTTCGCTTGNCCAGAGCACAAGCTACTCTTTGAGTTCGTCATCAAGTTCCTACTGCCTACACAAGAAAGAAGGCACATGGCAAATTATATGGATCTTACATTGATGGAATGCTTGTATAGGGGAAAGCAAATTAATTGGCCAGCTTTTATCATCCAACTCCTTGACAGAGTGGTGAACAGAACCAAGGCACATGCAATTCCTTATGGCTTCATTCTGACAGTAGTGGTTGCACATTTTGGGGTTCTAGTAAAGAAGACTGATATGGCTACGACCAAAGATTATTTTGGGAAGGAAACTTTGCTTACATGTGACTATAATGTCAATGTTCCTGTGGATGAACCTGGTTCATCTAGGAAGCAACCAGTCAACAGAAAAGTTAGAACTTTTGTGCAAGAAAATGAGATTAAGGATATGGAGATCCTTCGCTTGAAGTCTCGTGTGATTGAGGTTGAAGAAGAGCGGGATGCTCTTAGAGGTGAATTAGCAAAGGAGAAAGAAAAAAAACGAGGGTGATCTTCAGCATATGCTGTCTCTCCTACAATCCAAGTCCACAACCTCCACTGCACCTTCCCATCCTTAGGCTTCTCAAAGCTTCCATAACCCATCTTAAGACCAGTTATCAGTTTCAGTTCTTTTTTTCTTGTTGCTCATGGTTGGTTGTTTTTGTTTTTCTGTGTGGTGGTTGACTATCGTTACTTATCAATGAATTTTTCTTTTAGTTATTAACTTGTCTCAATTTCTGAGTTGGCTAACATTTATTGGTTTCTTGTGTTGATTAATCATGCTTTGCACCTGCAGTTTCCTCAATGGCCATGAGTAATAATTAATAAAACTGGTAAGTATATCATTTTGCAAACTTTTAGATGATGCCAAAAGGGGAAGATAGATATGTGCTGAACTTTTCAAAAAAATATTTTTAAAGTTTAAAGTGATATTTATAACCTAATGAACCTGGATTCTCTATGATTAATGCTCAAAACCATACAAAGTTCTTTGAAGTGTATACAGGATTAAGCACATAGTTTGTCATCATCAAAAAGGGGGAATTTGTTGACCCATGTCACTGCATAGTTTTGAAGATTGACAAAAAGCTGACCAGTTGAACCAGGTCCATAAGAGCGCATATCTTGGACTAACTAGCTGGCACATGAACCGTATATGCTTAGGAGATGTTTTGAATATGAAATATCAATGAACCAAGAGATTGTCTCCTAATGCGAAAAGGTTACAAACTGATCTGATTAATTGAAGCGGAATTCAGCAAGGAAAGTAACAAAAGAAAGGAAGTTGATTTTGGTTCGAATTGGTTCACCCGGGTAGAGTTGAACTAGAATTGGAAGACAAGCTCAACGACTGGCTGTTGGTCCAAATCGCACATGCAAGTATACGTGGTCGACAAGTAATATAGGATTGTAAGTCCAGATATTGTACATACAGAGACTTGTAATTAACTATCAACTAAATTAAATCCAAACAATTAATCTATTCAAGCGAATATTAAAGTATTAATATTTAACTAAAATTAATCTAGAATAGTAAACTATGAACTTAAGGAAATAATTGGCGAGATTTTAGATACGAATTCAATGAGATCCGATATTCTAGAGCTATGGGTTAGCTAACAATCCTTTTGAGTTTTTCACTTAAATCGTCTAATTAAATTATCTGGTTTATTAATTGACGGGGTTAATATTGCTCGTAGCCTTCTCCCGAAGTNTATATTCCTATCCTAACCGCAAATCCGCTCCCCTGAAGGGTTAAGATCTTGCTCTACCCAACCTTATATGCAACCTAGAATTCCCTCTCCCGAGTTCAATCCTAGATTCGTAGATAGTTTTCAATTTGTGATCAAGCAATCAAATAATTATGTGCAAGATTGAATAAATAAACCAATATGATAAAATAATAAGAACAATTCAAGCTTCAAACTACAATGTTCATGTAGCACCCAAAAATTCTATAACTAATAAACTATGAAATTAAAGGAAGAGAAGAGAAGAAAAACTAGGTAGAAGCCTCCTTCAAGCGTGGTGTGTGTTCCTCCACGTCAAATCCCTTCACGTGAATATCCATGAATCAAAAATCCCCTCAAAGTTGTGTTTTTGGGTCTATTTATAAGTTTGGGACAAACCCTACCCGTGTAGGAGACTTCTATTCAAACCGGGAAACACTTAAAACCTTCAAAACTCGGAATTGATCGGACAGGGACCCAGGCGTTAAGCCCCAAACTCCCCCTTATAGCTTGGGCAGGCCTGGCGTTAGGGGCCAAACGCCCCACTAACGCTAGGGTCAGCCTGGATTTAGGGGCCAAACGCCCGAATAACACCCGGGTGTTTCCTTTTCGACTCTTGAGCGTATTTTTGACGTTCATCCATCAATTTAGCTCGGCTTCCATATCCAATTCACCTACAGATGAAATAGACTGTATTATGCACATATAACGTGTATTTTTATCATTAACCCACACAAAATGTAAGATATATAATGCTTAAAACCATGAATTCTAGCCACGCATCAACACCCCACACTTAGACTCTTGCTCGTCCTCGAGCAATATCCTTCAACACGTACACATTTCATTAACAAGGAGTATCTTACTTTTCAATCACACACATTACCCCTTAATAATGATCGATACCGGCAATCAAGTATGAACATACAAAATTTCACATTCTTTCCCTTCTTTAAACATGCCCAAGTATAAAAATTTAATCAATCATACCAACAACCTAATTGCAACCACCCAACCTCAAAAGTCGACTTGTAACTACTAAGCCCTCTCAAATCACGCACCTACCCAACAAGAAAATTACAATATTACCAATCGTTCATGAGATCATGTGCCCTCACCAACAACAAAAGAGTGAATATAACTAGTCCACACATTCAAATATGCTTTTGAACATAATTTAAGGACATCACACAATTGAACAAATTCACTCACTCTCACAAAGAATTCATATGCATCCCGTGGTCGTACCATAAGCTTGCCCGTAGTGTAGATCTCCACTAATTCAAGTTAGCCAAATCTAGGATCAATTAGGACTTTTAAGGTTGTAATGTAGGCTAACGGACAGGTAGGATATATTTAGGAATAGTGACTAACCCTCCTAAGCACTTTAATACACTACCTTAACAAATCAACACATATTCTTCTCAACCAATTCCTTTGCCACAATTCATATTCAACATAGGCCTTTTTCAATTAAGCACTTCTATATTTTCACTAGCACAAATTAATAAAAACTTGGAACTATAACGTTCATGTAGCACCCAAAAACTCTAGAACTAATAAACTATGAAATTAAAGGAAGAGAAGAGAAGAAAAACTAGGTAGAAGCCTCCTTCAAGCGTGGTGTGTGTTCCTCCACGTCAAATCCCCTCACATGAATATCTGTGAATCAAAAATCCCCTTAAAGTTGTGTTTTTAGGTCTATTTATAAGTTTGGGATAAACCCTAACCGTGTAGGAGACTTCTATTCAAACCGGGAAACACTTAAAACCATTAAAACTCGGAATTGACCGGACAGGACCCAGGCGTTAAGCCCCAAACTCCCCCTTATAGCCTGGGCAGGCCTGGCATTAGGGGCCAAATGCCCCACTAACGCCAGGGTCAGCCTGGCTTTCGGGGCCAAACGCCCCACTAACGCTAGGGTCAGCCTGGCTTTAGGGGCCAAACGCCCGGCTAATGCCCGAGTGTTTCTTTTTCGACTCTTGAGCGAATTTTTGATGTTCATGCATCCATTTAGCTCGGATTCCATCTCCAATTCACCTACACATGAAATAGACTACATTATGCATATATAACGTGTATTTTTATCATTAACGCACAGAAAATATAAGGTATATAATGCTTAAAACCATGAATTCTAGCCACGCATTACTGACTCTATAAATACTTTATGTATTTCCGCTGGAATTCAACACGCACAAAGCTGAAGTGAATCAAAGTCTGAAACCAAAATTCCAAGAGTTATTTTTGCTAGCAGAATCATTGTGCGATGCAAAGGCTACAGTTCAACTAGAAGAACCAGTTCCATCTGATTGATTATTGAGTCTAGTTGATTGTAGTATGAGTTTTTAGCATTGTATCTTTCAGCTTTCATAGAAGCAATTGTAATAGGTACGTATTGATCAAGTTAGAGTTAACTTGAGGTGTGTAGAAATTAGCTAGGGGCTACTTACTACAAAGGGATTAGAGTTAATCCTTAGGATAACAAAAGAGTTTATTTTGTAAGTCCGTTTGGCTCATAGTTTTTAGTGAAGAGTTGAGCAAATCCTACTGAGGAGTAGGTTGTGGTTTTTTCACCTTTTGAGCCAGGTGTTTTTCCACGTAAAAATCTCTTTGTTTTTAATTTACTGCTTTTTATTATTCCGCAACAGTAGTAGTTGGAACATCAAGAAGAACCAGGTTCTTCTACTGAGACAACACTCGAAAATTGGGTACCACACAAAGTAACATATCTTCTTATGTGGTATTGAAGTCTAAAACATCACATTGGTCAATCTGACAAGCCATTGGTGGTGGGTAGAGAGTCTACTGCTGATCCATCTATAACTCCCATGCCTTCCACAGCAGCCGGACCTTCCACCGGGACAACTAGATGCAGACAGCCATTTCTAAGTTGTCTGACATATCCAGTATTGTTGCAGCACAGTCCTCTATTCTAGCAGCTCCAGAGGTCCCTCCGTCAGTGGAGGAAACATTGAAGAAGATTATGGAGAACCAGAAGACCATTATGGATACACTGGTGGCTCATAGAGGAGCTATTGAGTATTTGGGCAAGCAGGTGAAGAAGATGACGAAATCCCAGGCTTCAAAGAAATCAGTGGAGATATTGAGAGGGAGGTGACGAAGATAGCAGCAGCGAGTGATTTTCTATTTGACCTACTTGTGGAGAAAGATCCATCAGTACAAGTAGACTCAGCAGCACCATCAGCAGAGGCACCGGTTGACCAGTCTGACGAGCCAGATATTGCTGCCCACACTGCTGAGGAGATACTTCAGATGCTCGCCAACCCTGTTGTTCCCCAGCAGGATGATGATGAGATACAGTTGGAGGAGACCGAGGGTGGTGATATTTCCAGTCACCGAGACCACTGGGGAGTTTTCTTTACTTTATACCCTCCTTTATTTTAATTATGCTAAGCATTAATGACAATGCTTGTTCCTACTCGGGGGGGGGGGGGGTGGTCTATTTTGGTTGGATTGGACGACATTTAATGAAATTAGCCTTGAATAACTTCAGTACTCTTTTTTTCTTTTTTTCTTTTTTCCTATTTTCTCTTTCAATATGTATATATTCATCTCTCTTGTATATATTCTATTCCGTAGGTTTGTATATTCATTTGCCTTACTTTCAGTAGTTTATTTCATAACTTCTTCATCTTATTTTCTTAATAGTATAGCTTTTTAGTTACTTTAATAGATTCTTTTTGATTTGTTAGTTTCTTTTTATGTTTAAGTGAATAATAAGCCTTTAGTTTTCATAATTCCACGGTTTTTTCCAAAGGTGGGTCTTGTATGAACCGGGTGGCTCTTTCCAATGATGGATGGCGTGACAACCTTCTTAAAGGATTGAATATGTTTTTGATGTTTTGGTAGAAATAGTAGTATGAATGAATAAATAAGGGTCAAGCATGATTCACTTGGTATCAACACACTTAACTACGCACTTATGGTTAAAAATAAGTTTTTGGAAAGAAATGGCTCTAGTTAGTGACCTTATGACCCTTGTGTCGACTTAGGAAATCATCGGGTGGTTTAGTTAAACCATTAGCAATTTTTAATCTTGAATGCGGCTGTTGTGGGACCTCGAATCTATTCTCTTTAACAATCCGATTGTGTGAGAAGTGAGGTATTTTGTTACAAGTCCAAATACCCGTGCGAATGGTCGAGAACTTGCCCGAATGTGTTTCTAGGCGAAATTCTAATTTAGCTTGGCTTGAGAAGTGATTGTAGGCTCTCCTTGACCCGTTTTGAAACCTTTCATGGACCACCAATTATATCGTCCTTAGTCAACCCTTTTGAGTCTAAAGCCTTTTTTATTCAATAACCACATTACAGGATTTTACCCGTTTTATAGTGATTCTCTCTTGGCACCCAAGCTTTCTTTAGCACCCATGAGAAACAAATGACAAAAACATAAGTTTGGGGGAGAGACAAGGAGTTTAATGATAGTATCAAGGCACAAAAAGAAAAAATAAATGAAGAAGAAGAAAGGCAAAGAAAAATAAAGGAAGAACAAAAGAAAAACACAAAAAGAAAAGTGAATAATGTGAAAGGGTTGAAAAGACTCAAAAGGAAGCAAAAGTACAAAGCATGGAGAAAAAAAAGAAGGAAAGTATGAATATCATGACCAAGGAAGAGTGATGCCAAGTTTTCCTAGTTCCCCTAAGGGAAATGAAAATGTCTCAAAGACTCGGCAAAGTAAGAGCCAAAAAGAGAAAATGGGGTGCTAAAGGAAAGATTAACCAACTCCATTAAAATATTTCCCTCATTAGTCCAAAAGACTTCATTACATGCCAAAAAAAGCCTACGTGATTTCAAGCCGAGTAAGCTTACATTAGTGGTGATTTACATGAGGGGCAAGCATATGGTAGTTAGAGTCGGACTTGTGACATTCTCTTAAGAGTGATGAGCGAATAATTCTCAAGTCATTGAATTGAGTGCTTCATTTGTGAGTGAGATGAGAGTTCAGAGAGCATAAGAGGAGGAGTTTGGGATCCACAGTGACCTACATGAAAGTGCGAACTTCCTTGATGAATAAAGTCAACTATTGATGCTCAAGCGTCACATTAGAGCTATTTGTGCTTTAACATTCAAATCATAGGCTTGTTAATGATTCACGAGTGTGTGGGTAATTGTGGGTCCCAATTGATGTGTGTTTGATTCAACTTAGGCCAGCTGAAATAGCCATTTTCTAATGCAGGTTGTAATTTCCTTAATTACTTAAGGACAAGCAAAAGCTTAAGTTTCGGGGAGTTGATAAGTATGGATTTTGATTGCTTATTTGCTCTTTTTTTACTTACGTTTTTGCTCAAAAATGCTTAAAGGTATTCCTTAGAACTATTGAAGTGTGCTTTCTTGCAGGAGTATTGGTAAACGAGCCAAATATATAAAAATAAATTCAAGAATGAGTAAAATTGGACAAGGACCAAAACAAGGAAAAATGAACCAAAGTGCGGACCGCACAATACTATGTGCGGCCACAGACTCTGAAGATCCACCGTCAAAATTCCTTCACAAAGTGCGGGCTGCACAATGCAAAATTATTGGGCGGCCGCAGAAGACAAGGTTCAGAGAGATGGTATTTTGGGGACTTGAAGAAGTGCGGTACATACTATTATTGTGCGACCGCAGAATGCTAAAGTGTGGTCACACTCATAAATGTGCGGTCCGCATAAAGTTCCCATGATACCAACTCAAGATCCAGAGTGCGGCCGCACTAAGAAATGTGCGGTCTGCACAATCAGAGGAAGTGCGGCTGCACCCCAGAATTATGCGGCTTTGGAAATCTACCCTGTCAAGTCACCCTCGAAGTGCAGATCGCAAACAGAATTGTGCGGTCGCACAACCTCCGCAGGAAAAATTTTGTTCGATAATTTTTGCTGGGTATAAATAGATCTTTTTGTCATTTTTAGGTTAAGTTGGAGCACCTGGGAATATAGAGTCGTTTTTCTTTTTGTGTTTTGGGTAACTTTGTAATATATCATCATTTTAACATGACATTTTCTTCTATTATGAGTTTAATCTTAATTTGTTCTTTAATTTCTTCATTTTTGCCTATGAGTAGCTAAACCCTTAGCTAAGGTTGTGACCCAACCCTAGTATGGACATCTAATGGGGGATTGATTTAGGGCTTATTTATGATTGGGTATATGATATTTAGCCTAGGTCTTGCTTGAGTTTAAGAATTGATGGTTGTAAACATTGATTCATGCCTAATTAACTTAGTCTCTACTTGAGAAAGAGAGATTAGGTCTAGGAAAACTTAGCTAACAAAAAATTGGGGTGAACTCAAGAAATTTATAACCCCAATTAAAGGGTTAAATCTAGAGATAGTAAGACCCGACTTGAGCATCTATCACTTATTTCATGAAATACCCATTTGGACTTGAGAAAGCCAAATTGGACAAAATCATCAAATTACTAAGAGGTATAGAATGAGTAATCGCGTGAGATTGCTATATTAAAACCCGATCAACCAGACATGCCCTAAAGCTCTCAATCTGTTATGTAACCAACTTGGTGAAAGTTGCAGCCCTAGATCTTTCATAACTTGAAAAACAACAAAATCAAAAACATTGTCCCTTAGCTTTACAATTTCAAGCATTAGCATAAAAAATGTAGAAGTAGAAAAAAATAACCGAATATGTTTAAGTGCAATCTTCGGTACGTCATACACTAGACTAGGTATATACCTAATTTCACATAAAGCTCTTTGTAGAATCGTTGAAGAGCTAAATACACACTTTCTAACATAACTTTCTGAATCATGTTGTCCTCCTATATGTTGGGTATCTATGGTGGATTTTCTGCTAGTTCTATTCCCAGTTTAATAACTGAAAGAGCTTGTTGAATCTTGAGTATACGTCTAATTTTATTCATCATTGTATTGGCAAAATATTCTTAAGGACAGCGTACTTGACACGTCTCAAGCTTTGCTAAATTCTATTCTCCATAATCCAATATTTTTCCAACAGGAAGTTGGAAACTACTGATCTCAAAACGATCACCCCAAGCAACTAGGTAGCTTTTATATCCTAAGTGCTGCATTTTTGCTTTCTGAAAGAGGGAAATTTGCTGGTAGTCTGTCTGAGTATCTTTTCCGTCTCTACCAGCATGTTGTGCTAGTTATCTGACATTGTCTGAGAGGAGGAATGAATGTTAATTGAAAACTTGGCCTCCGTCTTTCTTTTTGGTGGAAAATTGCTGTCAAACTCTTCGTAGCGACTTCAATTCTCATTATGATAGAGTTGAAATTGTACTGCAATCTATTTTTTCGGTCTTCCGTTTATTTTAATTAGCTTTACTGTTTGGTTGGACCACTTGCAGTCCTAGAAAAAGGGCAGTCCTAGAATAGTCCAAAATTGGTGGTTTGACGTTTTGCCCTGTCCGACGTACTATTCCAGATACAAGCAACACAGTTCATCATTTATCGCTCTATATCGACCGTCAAACGTTTTGCCTACCACCTGAACGTCATTGGGCAAAGACTAATTATCAACAACTCCCTATTGCGTTTTGCAGAATTACTGATATCAGGCATAAATCCCATAAATGTCCCACCCAATTTGGATTAGGTTGGAGTAGGACCTCTGTTCTATGCATGTAAAACCGCTGTCTTATTCGATAATAGACATAATCAAGAATCGTGATTGGTTAACGTAAACCAGAGGTAGATACTACTCTCTTTTCCAATTTATGTGAACATATTTGACTAAGCATGGAGTTAAAAGAAAAATGAAATTTTTTGGACTTTGTAGCACTAAGCAAATCAAAAAGGGTACAGAGTATTCGTATGATAGTAAAAACTTCTCATAAATGGTTGAATCGTAAGTTTAAGTTAAATTATTTAAAAATTTAGAAAAGAATCAGTTTTTTTGAACGGATAAAAAAAATAGATTCACATAAACATAAACGGAGGGAGCAGTAGTTTTTTGGACGCCCTTTGATTAAAACCTTAAGCAACCAAAGATAATTGATCATCAACGAAGTAATAATTGATGATAATCCCGAAGATTTTTTTCACGGACGAGCAACATGCAGAGATATTTGCACGTGTGTTTTTGGCCAAGCTTTCCATAAATATTTTATAACCTTGCTCTGCTGGTAACTGGCGCACCTCCAAACTATTGTCCATTTACTCTAGAATGGTCTCCTCCCAGGTATCACTGTCGAGTCGGCAAGTATTCTTTTGTTGTGGGACTGTCTTTTGTGATCAGTATAAGCCTTTATTTGTGCTCTTAGTATCCTCATACACTCTTCACTAGCGTCATCTTAAGACACGTTTCGATGAATGACTCTCTTCACCTTTGTGCATGTTCCCATCACAGTTTTCACTTTGCAGGACCACTTCCTTATGTTACTAGCAATAGTTGGCATATTAAAGAAACAGAAATAATGAACGTATCAAAAGTAGAAGTGTTTAATAAACTGTTTGCCTGACGAGATTTCAGACAATTAAGCATTAATTGAATTGCACAAATTCAGAAGAAAAAATTTTTAGTATCACTAAACGTCCATTGAAGGGGAAGAAAAAAGTTTCTAGCATCACCAAATGTCCATGGAAGTGGAACCTTGAGGCAACGGTAAATTTATTTTTATGTGATCTATAAATCATGGACTCGAGACGTAGAATCAATATTTAACTCTTATAACTACCTATATTATACCCCTTTGGTTGCGACCAGCCATGACCGCCGCATGAATATATAATATTTTGTACATCGAATTATTTTTTTTCTCATAGAAAAGGAATAAAACTGCCCTTAACCTATTAGATTTGATACACAAATGCCCTCTATCCATCTATCGAGCTAAAATTTCCCTGCCATTTTTTTGGTCCAAAACTGCCCCTAATATATTGGATTTGGTTAAAAATTATCCTTCATCAGTCACATATCATATTATATGACCCGCACATCTCTAAAGATCCCCATAAGATCCTAACCCGAATTTAATAACAAAATCTCACACTTTTATGATTAATATTTTCTTCTTCTTAGAAAATTATTAGTTCAAATAATTTATTCTCTTGGTTATATAATATTTTGACACTCGGTAGTTGAGATTCTCTTCTTTAATTCTTGAATTGCAAAAAGAAAAAATTAAGCTACCAGTACTTTCACTAAAAAAATATTTTTTCTTGTGGGCTTTTTATTTAGTTTTTCCACAACTTTCTTGTTCTCTGTAGGTAACTGGAGTATTTATTGTCTAAGCTTTCTGGAGTTATTATTATTGTTTTATCATTTCATATTTTGTATTATTTTTAAACCGGATACAATTCACGCTCTAGGTGATGTACTATTTGGTTGAGCTTTTTTCGTGCAGAGTACATATTACCCTTTTATATTGATTATATGCTTAATGTGTAGTTAAAATATTAGCCTTAAACTTTAGTGAATTCCTTAGCATCAAATTTAGTTTCTACAATAGAGTTGAATTTGAGTTCTCTTATGTTGGATTAAAATTATAGGATAATTAAGTTTGCAATTTTAATTTGAAACCATAGGTGAGTCAGTCTAGTGAATTTCAGTGGTTCTAAAGTTCAATGGACATTATAGCCTTAATTTTCATATAAAAAATATGAAAAAAGGTAAAACTCATTGGAAAAAGACGGAAAGAGATCGGGCGCGGTCTTTTTGTCATTAAATTATGATTTAAATCTTGTATACGGTCGAAATCAGGAAGCCCGATTTCGTAGGCTCGAGATGTTGCCTCAAAGGCAGAAGTTCGGAAGATGTTGAGCTCGGGTTCGAAGGTGGAATACGAGGTTCTAGGGCAGGGGTGCTCGTTAAGCATCGAAGACAAGTACGACCGATGCCGAATAGTACCGTTATGAGTTTGTTATGGAAAGAACAAGATTCTCGCCACGTCCCCAAATATCATGCCGTAAATCCCGGGATAGATCTGTACGATTAGTACAAATCCGTACTAGGTTATTATACAGTTGTACCAATAAAATTCCTTACTGTATATAGAAATGTATCATATTTAGGGTTCCCTTCCTATATAAAGGAGGCCCCAATCATTTGTAAAGACCATCTGATCATTGGCAAATAATATACTATCTTACTTTTCTCGTTTACTGCTCTTCAGTGTCATTATTTAGCTTTATTACACTTACTTTATTGTTCTTGCTTTATTGTTCCTAACTCACCTCGAGGTCATCGAGATCGAGGTCTCTACTGCTCCAGCAACACTGGTTTGGTTCATCAATTTTTCTCATCCATACTCTATATCACTTGTTTATTAATTAGTATTGGACTAGATCACATATCTTTAAAACAACAAATCAAATTTAATTGTTACTCGTATTTTCGAGGTAAACAGTTTGGCGCCCACCATGGGGCTAAAGACAATAGTGATTATTTTTGTGCTAGTTTTCTGATAATACACGTTATTCTTCACACTTTTCTTGTCGAAGATTCTTTGATTTCAGGCTAAAACATGTCGAACTCATAAAATACACCAGTGCATGATAACGACGGCCTCGGATTCCACAGGGAAAATGAAAATGCAACAGCTTCAAGGGCTGGTGTGCCACCGCTCAACCCTGGGGTAGCACCAGTTCCTAACCTAGTCGATGTTGGTTCACACATTGCTATAAACGTCGACTTGGGCACGGATGTCGGAGGAAGCGTGCGTGGAGAAGTTCAACCCAATGGCCAAAGAACACAGGGTCGAGGAGATGGAGAAGTCAGTCTCTAAGTGATTTTCGAAATGTTGCAAGCACAACAGATTTCCATCGCTCAGTTGCAAATCGAGCAAAAGACCCCGAGTGTGGTAGGACTAAAAACTACTCATCGTGTTGAACCAGTCCCGGAAAGGTCGAGCAACAATGGATCAGGAACTGACCCCACAATAATGAGAATGCTCGAAGAACTCACAAAAAGGATCGAGTCGGGAGAGAAAAGGATCGAGGACAACGATAAAAAAATGGAAACATACAACTCGAGGGTCGACCAAAGAAGCACCTCTGGTTTTGAAAGGACTGGACTCTAAAAAGTTTGTGCAAAAACCTTTTTCCTCGTGTGCGGCCCCGAAGCCTATTCCGAAAAAGTTTCGCATGTCGGACATACCCCAAATACAACGGGACTATTGATCCCAATGAATACATCAACTCATATACTTGTGGTATAAAGGGAAATGATTTGGAGGACGACGAGATCGAGTATGTTCTAATAAAGTTGCTTTGCGAAACTTTGTCCAAAGGGCCATGATTTGGTACTATAACCTACCCTTAATCTCTATTGATTCATTTGCCATATTGGCAGATTCCTTTGTAAAGGCACATTATGCTACAATAAAGGTAGCAACAAGGAAGTCAGATGTATTCAAAATCAAACAAAGGGACAATGAGATGTTGAGGGAGTTTGTGTCCCGTTTCCAAATGGAACGAATGGAGTTGCCACCAGTCTCCGATGACTGGGATGTACAAGCTTTCACTTAGGGGCTAAATGAGCGGAGCTCGATAGCATCGAGGCAGTTGAAACAAAACTTGATTGAGTACCCTGCCGTAACTTGGAGGATGTGCATAACAGATACCAGTTGAATATTAGAGTTGAATATGACCAGTTGGGAGCCCCCTCGGGCGCGGTATATCCAAACAGGTTAGCAACAAAAGATTCAAGAGAAGTAGACAGGGAACCGATACCGAGTAAGGACATTTATCAGCCGTACATTGAAGACCGAAGGAACAGCTCGAGGTGTAATGTACCTCAGAATGATCGAAGAACGGATCGAGGTTAGAATTCTAGGGGACTCCTGACTAAGACTGGGTTCGATAGGCACTCATAACCGGCAGAGGCACCCCGACTATTAGAATATTACTTTAGCATCGATGCCTCGGGTATCGTCTCAGCCATTGGGAAAATCAGAGATACCAGATGGCCTAAACCCGTACAAATTGATCCTTCTCAGAGGAATCCAAACTTGACGTGCAAGTATCACGGTACACATGGGCACATGACCGATGATTGTAGGAAACTAAGAGAGGAGGTAGCCCAATTATTCAATGAGGGGCATCTTCGGGAATTTCTCAACGACAGGGCCAAGAACCACTTTAGAGAAAGAGACACCAACAGGAAGAATAAACCAGAAGAGCCCTAACATGTCATTCACATGATCATCAGTGGGGTCGACGTCCCACAGGGACCCATATTCAAACGCACCAAAGTATCAATCATAAGGGAGAAGCGGACTCGGGACTACATGCCCGAGGAAGCCCTCACATTCAATGAGGAAGACACCGAAGGCTTATCTCAGCCTCACAACGATGCACTGTAATTTCTATTCTTTTAAATAAAGTTCAAGTTACACGTGTTCTCGTGGATCCAGGTAGCTCAGCAAATATAATTAGATTGAGAGTCGTGGAGCAGCTCGGGCTGCTTGACCAAATCATACCAGCATCTCGAGTCTTGAATGGCTTTAACATGGCAAGTGAAACAATGAAGGGGGAAATCATCCTCCCAGTAAATGTGGTCGGAACCATAGAAGACACGAAGTTTCATGTCATCGAAGGTGACATGAGGTATAATGCTTTGCTTGGAAGGTCGTGGATCCACAACAGGAGGGTAGTGCCATCAACCCTTCATCAAATGATGAAGTTCCCAACAAAAGATGACGTGAAATAGGTATATGGGGAGAAGCATGCAACTAAGGAGATGTTTGCAGTCCATGACTTGGCACTAGTATCGACGCCATCTACTTCGGAAAAGTCAAGCATCAAGTACAAACAGGTAGCCAAACAACTATCACAACCTATATCCTCGGTTGATCCTGATGAACAGGTGATCGAGCAATAGGTGGTCGAGGACGAAGAAGAATATTTCCTAACTCCTCGAGCTTTCGTCGCCCCCAAGGAGTCAGACGCGACGAAGTCCATGGTCGAGGAACTTGAACAGGTGATATTGATCGAGTATCTGCCGGAACGAAAGGTATACCTGGGAACGGGATTAACCCCCAAACTCAGGAAAAAACTCATTCAATTCCTTATCGATAACATTGATTGCTTTACTTGGTCCCACTTAGATATGATAGGGATCCCACTGTAGATAACCACACATCGACTAAGTGTCGATCCTGTATTTAAACCGGTGAAACAAAAGAGGAGGCCTCAGTCTGAGGTAAATCACTCATTCATCAAAGACGAGGTAACCAAACTTCTTGAGATAGGGTCCATTAGGGAAGTAAAAAATCCCGAGTGGCTAGATAATGTAGTAGTAGTCCCTAAAAAGGGAAACAAACTTAGAATGTGTGTAGACTAAAAAGATGTGAACAAGGCATGCCTTAAAGACTCTTTCCAATTGCCCAACATCGATTGTTTGATCGATGCTACGGCCAGCCACGAGATCCTTACTTTTCTCGATGCCTACTCCGGGTACAATCAAATTCGAATGAATAAGGAGGATCAGGAAAAGATTTCGTTTATCACAAAGTATGGTACATATTGCTATAACGTAATATCCTTCAAGCTTAAAAATGCAGGGGCTACATACCAACGCTTAGTTAATAAAATGTTCGAACATCAGATAGGCAAATGTATGGAAGTTTATATTGATGACATGTTAGTTATGTCCCTGCGCGCAGAGGACCATTTGACTCATTTGCAGGTAACATTCGACATCTTAAGAAAGTACAACATCAAACTCAACCCCGCGATGCACTTTTGGGGTTGGCTCGGGCAAGTTCTTAGGTTTCATGGTGTCGAATAGGGGGATCAAGATCAACCCCGACAAAATCAAAGTCATCGAGGAAATCACCGTCTTAAAAAATGTGAAATTTGTACAACGACTAACCGTACGGATAGCTGCCCTAGGCCAATTTATCTCGAGATCATCGGATCGGGGTAATATTTCTTTTCCCTGCTCAAGAGGAAGAACGACTTCGCATGGACTCTGGAGTGTCAAAGAGCATTAGAAGAGTTAAAATGGTATCTCTCGAGCCCACCCTTGCTTCATACTCCAAAGGGGGATGAAAAACTCTACTTGTATTTAGCCGTGTCCGAGGTGGCAGTAAGTGGCGTGTTGGTTCGAGAACAACAAGGTACGTAATTTCCTGTTTGTTATGTAAGTCGGACCATAGGAGATGCTGAAACCAGGTACCCGCATTTAGAAAAGTTAGCTCTTGCACTAATAAGAGCATCAAGGAAATTAAAACCATATTTCAATGCCACCCTATATGTGTATTGAATAACAATACGGGATATATCATAAGACAATCTATCAAAACTTCTAAATTAACTAACAATGAGGCCGAGTATGAGGCCATGATTGCATGTCTCGAACTGGCCAAGGGCCTAGGAGCAGAAGTCATTGAGGCCAAGTGTGACTCCCTTTTGGTAGTAAACTAAGTAAACGAAAGCTTCGAGGTTTGAGAATATAGAATGCAAAGGTACTTAGACAAACTTCAAGTGACATTGCATCACTTCATGGAATGGACATTGGACCATGAACCTCGAGAATAGAACCACGAGGCCGATGCACTTGCAAATTTGGGGTTGTCGGTTGAAGCAGATGATATCGTCCCTGGGGCTGTCGTCCAATTGTCGAGGTCAGTGGTCGAAGAAGGCCATGTGGAAATTAATTCAACAAGTTTGACGTGGGATTGGAGGAATAAGTACGTCAGATACTTGAAGCACGGGAAGCTCCCCTCGGACCCAAAAGAATCGAGAGCCTTACGAGCCAAAGCATCTTGGTCCTCACTTGATGAAATCCGAACATTATATATAAGAACCTTCGACGGACCACTGGCAGTGTGCTTGGGACCGGGGGACACCGATTATGTACTACGAGAAATCCACGAAGGCACCTGCGGGAACCACTCTGGTGCCGAATCTTTGATTGGCAAGGTTATTAGAGAAGGGTATTAATGGGATAGCATGGAAAAAGATACTAAGGAGTTTCCATCATTATTTAACTCAATTACATTGATCAACAATTTCTTTTCATCAGTTTCCACACTCGGCCCTTAGCAATTAGATACCTTTCCACATTAGAGTACGTTAACCTTCTTTCATTTAGTAGCACATACTTCCATATTGACATATTCGAACATTTAATGAACCTTACACATGGTAGGATAAGCACAAAGAATCACCCTTCATAAACTCAATTAGCATGGTAATCGACTTAAGAAAAACCAAGAATGAACTCGTACACCTCGACACAGCAGGACAATCAATTCACATATGCTCAAGCAAGAATTTCATAACGTGTGATCAGACACTAACAAGGTAACTCTACAAAGATTAAAGTTATCCATACATACCTTGAATCGGAATTCCCCTATAATTTCCTACCACAATTCACCGGACCTTCTAGCACTTTCAATCTAGTTCACAATGTGGCATAATTGAACTTAGAATTAGGAATAAAGATCATGTCTTGAACTCACTTGAGCATTCTATCAAACACTAGGTGTTCCTGTAGATTAAATGGTCTCTTTTTAGTGAAAGATTACTCTAACCCATTTCCTTTTACTAGATTATGACTAGTTGGTTACATGCATGCAAGACTCCTACCCCCATCTTCATGTACCCACCTAGCCATGTTTTATTTTACCAAAAATCTGGAAATTAAGGTTGATGGGGTGGAAGCTTACCTCTTGTAGTGAAGAAAATGGTGTCCTACTTGATCAATTCCAGGGCTGAGTAGTGATGGAGGAACAAATTTGATGAAGTTGGAACTCTCTCTCTCTAGAACCCACTCTCTCCTGTCTCTAATTTATCAGAAAATGAGCTTAAAATGAAAGGGGTGGTATTTTAATGAACTGGGGGTCGGGTATACAATTAGAAATTTAACAGTCCCGAAGTAGAAATGCGGTCAGGAATACGATCGCATTCCTTCTATGTGGTCCGCATTCCTATCGCATAAATGTCCCTGAAATGGGCCAAAAAGAAAAGTAGACTGCCCATGTATGCGACCACTATGCGGTCCACTTACCTGTTATGCGATCGCATAGTGCGTCGCATAAATCCCTCCGCAAAAGTCAAGGTGCAAGAATGCGAAAACTATGCGGCCCGCATTCGTGAAATACAATCGCATTCTAGGCCGCATAACTGTCCTCAAAATGGACAACAAACTGTCCAAGTATGCTACCACTATGCAGTCCGCATACCTGATCTGCGATCGCATAGTGGACCACAGACCTGCGCAAATCTGGAAACTTATTTCTTTTAAGTCCCGGGGTACTTTTTACTCAAAAAGGGTCCATTTTAAGAATGTCTACAGTTATAACAACATGGGGACCTATTTGGGCATTATTTTAGCCATAAAGTTTTACGGGTCTTAACATTCTCCCCCACTTAATATCATTCGTCCTCGAATGAGTATCGGGGAATCAGTAGAGTAGGAAAAATACAAAATAAACCAACCCCCAAAATTTTTACTAACTCCGATATTTTCTGAAAATTTCGCCAAAGTTTCCTTTGTTATTAGGCCTATCTACCTGTCAGAGAGCCCCTGAAACAAATTTAACCAATTCCACACATTTCTAGTTACTCTATCAACTTGCACATAATCCGGTCATTTCAACAAGCTACATATAATTCAATTACTTCCACAAGCCTCACATAGTTCGGTTAATTCCACAAACTTGCATATCGTTTAACTATCACATAAATTGCACACAATTTACTTTACATCAAAGAGTTGAACATTACCCAAATAATTACAACATAGACAAATATGACACAACTCGATAAGTTACAATAGTAGGACAACTAGGGGGAAAATGGGGTGCTCTTGCACAAAATTTGACACAATATATAATTGCTTAGGAATGACAACTTTCAAGCCATTACTGGACTTATTCAAATAAATGGGGATATTTCTCTTTCGTTTCATTTTTCGCTTCCCACGTGGCTTCTTTGATTTGTTGACTTCGCCATAACACTTTAACATAAGCAATCTCTTTGTTCCTCAATCTACGTATTTGCCTATCAAGAATAGCAACTAGAACCTCTTCATATGACAATCCTTCATTAATTTCAACCGTCTCAATCGGCACAATGGCGGATGGATCCCCGATCACCTTCTTCAACATGGACACATGAAACACTAGGTGTACGAATGACATCTCAGGAGGCAATTCCAGCCTATAAGCCACCTGTCCTATCCTCTAAGCAATCCTATATGGCCCGACATACCTTGGGCTCAATTTCCCTTTCTTCCCAAACCGCATCACTCCCTTCATGGGAGACACCTTCAAGAATACCCAATCATCTATTTGAAACTCCAAATCTCTTCGGCGAACGTCCGCATAGGATTTCTGACGACTCCGAGCAGTCTTCATCCTTTCCTGAATGACTTTAACTTTTTCCATAGCTTGGTGCACAAGATCCGGTCCTAGAAGTTCCACCTCGCCAACCTCGAACCATTCAATATGGGACCTACACCTCCTTATGTATAATGCCTCAAATGGGGCCATCTGAATACAAGCATGGAAACTATTATCATAAGAAAATCTATAAGCGGCAAGTGATCATCCCAGCTACCCTTGAAGTCTAATACACAAGCCCGTAACATATCTTCAAGCGTCTGAATGGTCCGCTCTGCCTACCCATCAGTCTGTGGATGGAATGTTGTGCCGAGATTTTCCTGCGTACCCAAACCTTGCTGAAATTTCTTCCAAAAGTTAGCTGTGAACTGGGCCACTCGATCCGAGATAATAGATACTAGAGTGCCATGGAGCCTGACTATTTCTTTGATATACAACTGAGCGTACTGTTCTGCAGTGTCGGTGGACTTGACTGGCAAGAAGTGAGCTGATTTCATGAGTCGATCCACTATCACCCAAATTCAGTCGAACTTGTGCTGAGTGCGGGGCAACCCTACCACAAAGTCCATATTGACCATTTCCCATTTCCACGTCGGCATTTCCATGAGCTGCGCCAACCCACCAGGCTTCTGATGCTCAGCTTTCACTTGCTAACAATTCGGACATCTAGCCACAAAGTCTGCCACACCCCTCTTCACACCATTCCACCAATAAATCTCTTTGAGATTATGATACACCTTCGCAGAACCTGGGTGTACTGAATACCTGGAATTGTGAGCCTCTTCCATTAGCCTTTCTCGAAGATCATCCACGTCCGAAACACATAGTCTCCATTGGCACCTCAAAACACCGTCATCATTGCCGAGTGAAAATGTTGTAGTCTTAAGATTCATAATTTCCTCTCTCAACTGTACCAATGCTGGATCTCTGAATTGTTTTTCCTTAATTTCCCTTACAAGTAAAGATTCTGCTCCATAACGCACCATGACATCCCCTTTGTTTGAGGTCGAAAGACAGATCCCTAGACTAGACAACTGATAAATTTCCCGAGCCAAAGGCCTCTGACCTGCTTCCAAATGAGCCAAGCTGCCCATGGATTTACGACTAAGAGCGTCGGCTACCACATTCAGCTTTCCTGGATTCTACAAAATATTCATATAATAATCCTTGCACAACTCTAACCACCTCCGCTGCCTTAAGTTCAACTCCTTTTATTTGAATAAATACTGAAGACTCTTGTGGTCTATGAACACGTCCACATGGACCCCATAAAGATAATGCCGCCAGATTTTCAATGCAAACACAACCACCGTGAGCTCCAAATCATATGTCAGATAATTCTTCTCGTAATTATTCAGCTATCTTGAAGCATACGCTATTACCTTACCACATTGCATCAACACACATCCCAAACCAACCCTTGAAGCATCACAATACACCACAAACCCTTCTGAACCTCCTGGCAAGGTCAACACTGGCATCGTAGTCAATCTCAATTTCAATTCCTGAAAACTCTTTTCACAAGCATCAGACCAATGGAATTTAACTGCCTTGTGTGTCAGCTTAGCCAATGGGGAGGCGAGAGTAGAGAATCCCTCCACAAATCTTCGTTAATACCCAGCTAGACCCAAGAAACTGCGAATCTCTGTTAGGGTCGTTGGCCTAGGTCAATCTTTTACCGCTGCAATGTTTTGGGGATCAACCTGAATCCGTTCCCTGGAAACAACATGGCCCAAAAAGGTGACTTATCCTAGCCAAAACTCACATTTTGAAAACTTTGCAAACAACTGGTGCTGATGAAGAGTCTGCAGAACTGCCCTGAGGTGAGTAGCATGTTTTTCTTACTTCGCGAATAAACAAGGATATCGTCAAATGAAGACAATCACAAATGAGTCAAGAGACGGTTTGAAAACCCGATTCATAAGATCCATAAAAGCTGTTGGGCCTTGGTTAGACCAAAAGACATTACCAGAAATTTAAAGTACCCATATCGAGTCCTAAAGGCAGTTTTAAGAATATCCTGCTCCTTGATCTTTAATTTGTGATATCCAGACCGCAAATCAATCTTTGAGAAGAATATAGCACCTTGCAACTGGTCAAACAAATCATCTATCTAAGGCAATGGGTATTTGTTTTTTATGGTGACCTTGTTGAGCTGCCAATAATCAATACACATCCGAAGTGACCCGTCTTTCTTTCTAAAAGAAAGAACCGGTGCGCCCCAAGGCGACACACTTGGCCGTATGAAACCCTTTTCTAATAGATCTTTCAATTGCTCTTTTAAGTCTCTCAATTCTGCTGGAGCCATTCGGTAAGGTGGAATAGATATTGGCTGCGTATTTGGCAATACATCAATCCCGAAATCGATCTCTCTATCTGGCGGAATCCCAGGAAGCTTGTCCGGAAGTACTTCAAGAAACTCATTCACAACAGGCACAGATTCGGGAGCAGGCACCTCTAAAGTGGTGTCCGCCACCCAGACCAAATGGTAGATGCACCCTTTTCTGATCATCTTAAAGGCTCTAAGGTAGGAAATAAATCTACCTCTTGGCACAACACTATTCCCTTCCCACTCGATAACTGATTCATTAGGAAACTCAAGCCACATAATTCTTGTTCGGCAGTCGAGTTTAGCAAAGCACGAAAAGAGCCAATCCATCCCCATAATTATATCAAAATCTACCATTTCTAACTCAATAATATCGGCCGTGGTATCCCGACCACGCACTGTGACAACACAATTCATATAGACTCGCACGACCATAATAGAATCACCAACCGGAGTCGACACATAGAACAACTCGTGAAGTTGTTCGGGTTCTATCCAAAAACTTGAAGCATTAAATAGAGTAACATATGACAAAGAAGACCCGGGATCAATACGAGCATAAACATCATGTGACTGAACAGTCAGAATACCTGTGACAACATCTGGAGAAGCCTCTGCACTCTGGTGACCACTCAAAGCATAGAACCGACTGGGTCCCCCTCGACCCTGTGCTCCACCCCTAACTGTAGCGCGCCCTGCTGGAGCTGGAGGGCGTGCTGAAGATGTCGCGGCTGAAGAGCTGGATGGCTGAACAGTACCCCCACCCGCGCCCTGACTGGGTGCGCAACAGTCTCACTGGATATGGCCTCTCTCTACATCTGTAGCACACCGGTATAACCGTAGAAACTGGTTGACCCTGGAACCTGAAGAATCTCCTTGCTCGCTAGAGGATGCAGGGGCAGCATGTGATCTTTGGGCCTGGGAGGCCACTTGCTGAGTCAACATCTGAATAGCTCCCTTGAGGTCCCCATCAGAAATACCAGGACCAGAAGCTGGGATTGAGGAAGGATCAGGAACATCAGCGGGAGGGACTGTAGCACCCTCCGCTGGAGCAGGAATAAGAATATCCTGGTTTGGGATGGAAGAGTCAGGCAGATTTAGGGTCGGGGAATCATTCTCACCCGCACCATCAGATAAAGAATTCACGGCCACTCTGGGGTGGCATTGGCCTCTGAGCCGAGTCAGACTCTCTTATGGGTGCCATTTACTGAAAATTGGAACAATGCACGAGTTAGAGATAGACAACCTCACCTTTCACCACATCGCATGATACAGAGTAACGATGAAAGGGTAGTTTCCATGATGTCCATGCAGTCCCCTAATTATAGATATGGTCGACAACGCATCAATAAGAAGGGCTCTCTAGACACGGCTCCGAGACATCCTAGGACACTTTTAAAACCTTAGGCTCTAATACAAAATTTGTCACGCCCCAAGAACGAGGGACGATACCGGCGCCTAACCGGATGATCCCGGTCAGGCGGACCTGGATTGCCTTTCCTACCCAACGCATCACCCTGTGTTTATAATATACAAATTTATAAATGAAATAGCAAATGGAATCAAAGTATGAATTTATAACATAAGTCCACTTTCCTCTTTTAAAGCTTCATCATTTGATAATCCTAAAATATACAACTAAGCACAACATTTCCAACAGGAAACCATGGTTACGAATAGTTACAACTACTACCCAAATATATACAACCCACACGGTATTTACGGAGCCTTTAAAGGTATGGAGAAGATTATACATAGTTGCTGGCAACAAGGCTCTAGCTATACCTTTTACAACAAAAGAAAAAGAGAATGATATAGACTACACACGGCCCCGAAAGGAAGTGGGGCTCACCGAATCTGCTGAAGGTATGAAAGGGATACACCACTATCGGCGGTCCGAGCTACCTACTGTGGAACCACCTACATCCATATAAGTGATGTAGAACCCCCGACAAAAGGGACGTTAGTACCAATGAATAATACTAGCATGTACGAACAAAGTTTATTCCATGTAGAATCACACAATACACAATTGGAAGATAGTCAGGGTAACCACACAAGTACCACTCAGATATACAGAAAGTTACAAATGGAGATTCCACAGTCACTCATTTATATTATTTATCTGTTGCAGCGCGCAACCTGATCCCACCGTTCATTCTCATCTCACCCTTATTACCTCTCCACCCTTGTTACTTCGTGTTGCGGCGCGCAACCCTATCCCACTGTACAATAACATTTCACCCTTATTAACTCTCCACCATTATTACTTCGTTTTGCGGCGCGTAACCCGATCCCACCATACTTTCACATTTCATAGCAACAATAACCAACAATTATATCACAGAGATAGAACATAAGTTCATATCAACCAACAACTATATGATGTCAAGGCACAATTATCCTTACCAAACAGTAATTCACATATGGTGTTTCCATCATTATTTAACTCAATTACATCAATCCACAGTTTGTTTCATCATTTGCCACACTCGGCCCTTAGCAATTAGATACCTTTCCACATTAGAGTACGTTAACCTTCTTTCATTTAGTAGCACATACTGCCATATTGATATATTCGAACATTTAACGAACCTTACATGGTAGGATAAGCATAAAGAATCACCCTTCATAAACTCAATTAGCATGGTAATCGACATAAGAAAAATCGAGAATGAACTAGTACACCTCGACACAACAGGACAATCAATTCACATATGCTCAAGCAAGAATTTCATACTGTGTGCTCGGATACCAACAAGGTAACTCTACAAAGATTAAAGTTATCCGTACATACCTTGAATCAGAATTCCCCTTTAATTTCCTACCACAATGCACCAGACCTTCTAGCACCTTCAATCTAGTTCACAATGTGCATAATTGAACTTCAAATTAGGAATAATGATCATGTATTGAACTCACTTGAGCATTATATCAAACACTAGGTGTTCCTTTAGATTAAATGTCCTCTTTTTAGTGAAAGATTACTCTAACCCATTTCCTTTTACTAGATTATGACTAGTTGGTTACATGCATGCAAGACTCCTACCCCATCTTCATGAACCCACCTAACCATGTTTCTTTTTAACAAAAATATGGAAATTAAGGTTGATGGGGTGGAAGCTTGCCTCTTGTAGTGAAGAAAACGGTGTCCTACTTGATCAATTAAAGTCCTGAGTAGTGATGGAGGAACAAATTTGATGAAGTTGGAACTCTCTCTCTCTAGAACCCACCCTCTCCTCTCTCTAATTTATCAGAAAATGAGCTTAAAATGAAAGGGGTGGGTGTTTTAATGAACTGGGGGTCGGGTATAAAATTAGAAATTTAACAGTCCCGAAGCATAAATGCGGTCAGGAATGCGATCGCATTCCTGCTATGCGGTCGGCATTCCTGTCGCATAAATGGCCCTCAAATGGGCCAAAAAGAAAAGTAGAATGCCCAGGTATGCGACCACTATGCGATCCACATACCTATTATGCGATCGCATATCTTCCTCCGCAAAATTCAAGGTGCAAGAATGCGACAACTATGCGGCCCGCATTCGTGATATGCGACGCATTCTAGGCCGCATAGCTGTCCTCAAAATGGATAGCAAACTGTCCAGGTATGCGAACACTATGCGGTCCACATACCTGATCTGCGTCGCATAACTCCCTCCGCAAAAGTCAAGGTGCAAGAATGCGACAACTATGCAGCCCACATTCGTGAAATGCTATCGCATTCTAGGTCGCATAGCTGTTCTGAAAATGGACAGCAAACTGTCCAGGTATGCGACCACTATGCGGTCCACATACTTGATCTGCAATCGCATAGTGGACCGCCGACCTGCGCAAATCTGGAAAATTATATATTTTAAGTCCCGGAGTACTTTTTACTCAAAAAGGGTCCGTTCTAAGAATTCCTACAGTTATAACAACACGAGGACCTATTTGGGCATTATTTTTAGCCATAAAATTTTACGGGTCTTTACATCTACGTCCTACGACCCAAGCACAAACCGCCAAACCAACTGCACAACCAAAACTATCATTCAAAACTTGAAGAAGAGGTTGAATGATGCTAAAGGGAAATGGATATAAGTATTTCCCGAGGTGCTATGGGCATATCAAATAACTCCAAAGTCTAGCACGGGGGAAATCATGTTTTCTTTGGTGTATGGGTCCGAAGCGTTGATTCTGGTCGAGGCCGGGGAACCTAGCGTCAGGTTTCAGCATACTACCGAGGATTTGAACCACGAGGCTATGAACAGTTGTCTCGAACAATTAGATGAAAAGCGTGAAGCCGCACTAGTTCCAATGGCCGCGCAAAATAAAAGGATCGAGAGGTATTACAACAGAAGGGCGAACCTTCACCATTTCGGAGTTGAGGACTTAGTTCTAAGGAAAGTCACCCTCAATACTCGAGACCCAAACAAAGGGAAACTAGGTCCCAATTGGGAAGGACCGTACCGAGACCTTGGAGTCGTAGGGAAATGATCCTACAAACTTAGCACAATGGAAGGAGAGCAAATACCAAACAATTGGAACATATCACTGCTCAAACGATATAATTACTAAGGTATGACCTTCTCCCCTTTTTCATTTATATTTAAGATAACTCTTTGCAGATGTTCGGCTGGAGATATCGAAGCATCCTTCAACTCAAAAACCTTGGGTTTTAAAGCATGTGTTGCACTCTTTTTCCCTTAGATCGGGTTTTATCCCGGGTTTTTCCGGTAAGCTTTTTAATGAGGACACATTTATATGCTACCGAAGGGGAATTCAACAAAGTATTCAAGGCTTCTTTTCAATCAACCTCGAATACTGGGGGCATCACCCTCGAAGGTTGTATTTTCGAAGAAAACAATTCACGACAATGATGGCCTCGATAGGAGAACTTTGTAATGGGCCAAACGGTCAAATGAACCGTGTCCATATAGAATAATCGATCCCCCAACGGCAAAATATGTATGCATGTATCAATTATTCAAAGAAGTATTTTTGCTATATCAAAACACTTTGTGTTTCAAAGAAATCTACTATTATACGTGTTTCACACTTATAATTCTACGAGAAATGACTCAAGGGCCATAACGCAAATGCACCCCAAATACTCGGCTATGACCATATAAAGGGCTACGACCATATAAAAGACCACGGTCATATGAAAAGTCTACGGCCGGAATAATGTGGCTCGGAGACATCCGACTTCCACCATACAACTGAAGGCCTTCAAATACTTCAAAAAATCGGTTAAATCAGGCTACCCTCGGCAAAAGCAAATGATAAAGGTCTTCGATAAAACCAGCCCTCGAATATTTCAGAGGCTTCGATAATATCACCCTTCAAAAAAACCTCAAGAGGTATTCAATTATCGTTACACAATGAATTACAAATGAGGTTCCAATCGATCGAACCTTCAAAAAATCTAACGATTGCGAATAAAAAAAACACATGCTAAGGCATACCAAATTTTTCACTGAGTCTTTTAGCCGGAAAGAGGGAAAAACTATAGCCACTTTAAAGGCCGAATTGGCCAACCTAAAAGAGCCTAAGGTCCAACCTAAAAGGGCCTAAGGTCTAACCTAGAAGAGCCTAAGGACCAATATTTAAGAGCATAAAGGGCGAAGCACACAAAGCTCGAGGCCTTACTCTCACTTAGCTCGGACTCAAAAGTCCCATCACCTAGAGCTAACAAACTGACTTAAAGCTTAGCCCGAGGATAAAACCCTTAGAGGTATTCTATTAGTAAACCTAAGGGATTATCTTATCCCGGATTTGAGCCTATGCTCATTCAATTATCAAAAGTTATAAAATCAGAAATCGAGAAAACTTTGAAGGAAATTGAAGGCTAAGAAAAACAATCAAGGAAACTCCTTTCTTTTTCATATATACAAAAGGTATTACAAAGGAGTTATACAAAACAAAAAGAAGATTACAAAAAGACAGAATTTTTTTATCTATGCCAGGGGGGCATCCCCCTGCCCCTCGGGCCAATGACTTTCCCCGAACCTGTTACTCCCTCGGGACCAGCCTCTTCCCCGGGAGTAGCCTGTTCTTCAATCTCCTCCTCTTCATCTCCGGAACCACCTTGGCCATCGTAGACGTCATCATCATCGTCGTAGGTAAGTACAAATTTGGCATCAACCTCATCTGCCTTAGCTTGCTTTATCTCTTTAGAGAGATAGAAGCCCTTGGCGTGGACCTCTTTGAGAGTCTCCCTCCGAGATCGACACCTAGCATAGTCGTTGCTCCTTTTCTCCCGGTCTGCAACCCCCATCAACTCCATCTGAGCATCGGCGGCATCCTTCAAATAGATGGCAACTGTCATGTCAGCCTTGATTTGTATCTCTTTGGCTTTGGCCCGGACTTCCACAACTTCGGCCTCGGCCTTTGCGAGACCAGCCTCGAGCTCAACTATTCTGCCAGCCTGGACCGAACTGCTCTCTTGGGCTTTCTGAAGTTGGATCTCGAGGGCATATACTTTCGCCAGTGGATCTTCTTTCGCTGCAGCCAGGGTGTCCATCTTTTCTTTCCAATTATTACACTCGGAGTTGACTTGATCGACCTCACCACGAAGACGGTCCAGCATCTCCACCTTTTGCTGCAGCTGAGACATTGAAGTGTAAGCCTCCGAAGGCGGGCGACGAAGCCCATATTCTTTCAGAATATAGGTTACCTGCTTCTCTAGCTCATCCTTTTATTCACGAGCTTTGGTCAACTCCGACCGAAGGTGCTTCAGCTATTCCTCCTTTTTGTCGTAGAGAAGCCTAAGGGTTTTCTCTTTGTTCAAAGGTTTATGCAGCTCGGCTTCGCAATGACTCAGTTCGGCCGTAAATTTATTAAACGCCTACAGAAAAGAAAGGAATGATCAGTTAAGTAAAAGAAGAAATTATGGCATTAAAGAAATTACAACACTGTTAAGGCTTACACTCGAGAAAAGGCGTTGGGCCTCTTTGAAGGTTGAGGTTGCATCCGCTAGGTCGGCTTCACCGACTCCAGAAAAACAACCCTGTAAGGGGTCGTCTTTACTCGGGACTCCGCCTAAGTCGAGCGTGTTTAGGTTCTGAGCATCCGTGATGGCGTTCTCGGAGTAGGCCGGAAGCGACGGGGAATGACCTGCTTTCACGGCCTCGGGGATATCACCCGAGGCACTCTGTTCGGGTAGAGGAGCTACGAAGCTTGCTAATTTTGGAGTACTACAAGAAGTTTGGGAAGCGGTCACCACATCAGGTGATGCAGGGCCTTCGTCCTTCTTTTCTTTCGAAGTACCTTCTTTGTGGCTAGGGGCTCCGGTCTCAATGGGCTTGATAGCCTCGATAGATTTATTAGTTCGAGCCACCAAAGACGCTCTTGTTGCACCTCCAAGAACTCTCTGCTTTGTTTTGGGTGTCCTCGCTCTTCGAGGACCTCTTTCTTTTGTTATCCTTTTTTTGGCTTTGAAGCCGTAGTTTCAACGTTCTCCCCGAGAGGGGGCGGTCTCATCTCAAAGAACTCCCCAATACCTGCCACAGAAAAGTTATGTTTTAGAAAGAGGGGCATTCTTAATAAGAAAGGAAATACTGAAACACGAACCATGGTGTTTTTCTTCCCACTTGCCCTTAGACAAGCCCGCCACTTGCGTTTGTCATATGAAAAAGTAGCGGCTAGTTTACGAATCCAATCCTCGAGGTTGAGAACCGCATTGGGCATCCACGGGACCCCTACGGAAAAAGGAGAAGAATGTTACCCAAAGCTTAGTATTATTTGTGGAAAAAACTAAAGAAAACAATCCTACTCACGTTTGAAGTTCCATTTTTTAGGGAACAACATGTGCTCCTCGGGAATGACATCGATGGTCCTCACCTGGATGAACCGGCTCATCCAACCTTGATCCATGTCTTCGTCATTACTGGAGAAGAAGGACTTGGTCATTCGACATTGAAGTTTAATCAAACCTCAAAAAAGTTGAGGTCGATATAAGCGGATAAGATGGTTGAGCCCGTCCTTTTCAGCGAAGAACCTCATCATTATTACTATTCGCCAAAAGCACGAATACATCTCGCCCAGGGTAAGTTGATATCTTCTGCAGAATTCAAGCACGAGCTGATCGAGAGGACTCAACGTATAGGGGTAAGTGTATACACTTAGGATCCCCTCTATGTAGGTTGTGATGTCCTTTTCGCGAGAAGGTATTTGCAGCACAACCTTCTCTTCCCACACGCACTTTCTTCTCACAGCTTCGAGGTTCTTTTTTGTAATCAAACTTATATACCTAGAAGAGTGCTCCCGACGGCCAGGGACATCAGGAGGATTCTCGACCGTAAAATCCTTTTTTAAGGAACAACTTCTCGATACAATTTCATGGAGCGCTGTCGGCTTACCGCCGCCCGGACGAGAGGAAGAAGAGGAGATTCCTTCTTTCTGAGGAAAATATTATGAAGTTTTTGCCATTGATTTTTAGAAGAAGAAGGAAGAAGTTGGTAAGTCGTGGAGGTTTTAAAGTTGATAAGGTGGAAGAGCTGGTGGTGAAGGGGAAGTCAGAGAAGAAAAGAGGCGTTGAAAATAAGAGAGAAAGTTCTTAATGAGAAGTGTAAACGAGTATATATAGAGAAAATCGACGACTGTTCATTGACACTCATGGCCGACCGACTCTAATATGCATTTAATGATTTGGGGAAGAGAACTGATGGGACACTTCTGTTGTTTCGACGCTTGCATCATGGTAATAATGTCACCATTGGGGTCTTCGAAAACTGAAGAATTCGAATCGTTTCTTGTTATTTCATTCTAAGAAACACGGGGACTATCTGTATATGATCGAAATAAGGAAGCCCGATTTCGTAGGTTCAAGATGTTGCCTAGAAGGAAGAAGTTCGGAAGATGACGAGCTCGAGTTCGAAGGTGGAATACGAGGTTCTAGGGCCGGGGTGCTTGTTAAGCATTGAAGCCAGTTATGACCGATGCCGAATAATGCCGTTATGAGTTTGTTATGGAAAGGACAAGATTCTCTCCATGTCCCCGAATATCATGGTGTAAATCCCGGGGATAGATTTGTACGAATTAGTACGAATCCATACTAGGTTGTTATACAGCCGTACCAATAAAATATCTTACTATAAATAGAAATGTACCATATTGAGGGTTTTCCCTCCTATATAAAGGGGACCCCAATCATTTGTAAAGACCATCTAATCATTAGCAAAGAATATTGTCTTGCTTTTCTCGTTTACTGCTCTTCAGAAGGCAAGGAACATAAATAATATCACAGAGAGTGTTTAAGCGAATAATCAAAATGAATCTCAATCACAAATTTCCAAGTCAACAACGGTTAAATAAACCAACAAGAACCTTATTATTCAAGTATTTCCACAAATCTCACGAATGAACTACAACCCGAGTATATAATCTAGTTTTTCAAGAATATCGGTCGTAGCAATGTATTAATGATTACGCATAATGATGACTGAGCTAAGCACATCAATGTTCTCTCAGAATTCCATCACATTGGATCAAGTTATAATAAGCTAAGTCTTAGTCTCTAACATTTAATACTATGTTCTTATTATCTAGAAGTCTAGTAAGGCATGAAGAAAGAAGATCACATTAATATACAAGACACAATTTATAACATAATTTACCCCCGAACATGGTTAACCCTGGCATATGCATATATGCTCGTCACCTCATATATGTATCAACCTTGCATGTAGCAAACACTGTCAAATAGTAAGAAAGATTCCCTTCACAAAGTTAGGCAAGACACTTACCTCAATTCGGCAAATTCAATACTCAATTTAGCTTTTTCCTTTACAAGATTCACCTCCGCTCGACTCAATCTAACCAACAACGATTTGAATACATCACACAATGCAAGAGAAAACAATTTCAATTCATAAAGCTGTGATTTTTATTAGATTTCTAAAAAGTCAACAAAAGTCAAACCCCGGGCCCACCAGGGTCAAAGGGTAGGTCTTGACTACCCATAGCCTCACGAGTCCAAATATTTGTTTTGTTTTCAAATCCGAGGAGATCTTGTGAAGGGATTTTCATACCAATTGCGGCTGTCGCATTTGTTACAAAACATCGCAAATGCGATGATACCAGCACCAACAATCAAAGATTATGAAAAATCATTCCAAAACTCACCCGAGCCCTCCGGGCTCCAAATCAATCATGCACCCACGTTTAGAAACAAAACACAACCTCGCTCGCACGCTAAATTCATCAAAATAACCTCTAAAACCATGAATCAGATTACAAAACGCATGAAGACCAAACTAAATTTGAAGAACTTATAGAATCACAACCGAGCGTCTAAACCCTATCAAATCAACTCTGAATGCCGCCAAATTTTGCAGACAAGTTCCATATGACGAAATGAACCTACTCAAATCTTCAAATAACGCATAACAACCTCGAAATGATGAATCACACTTCAAGTCAAAATTATTGAACTTTGAAATTTCAACTTCCACAACCAATGCCGAAACCTATCAAATCACGTCCAATTAACCTCAAATTTTGCACACATGTCACATTTCCATTACAAACCTACTCTAATTTCCGGAATCAAAATCTGACCAAAATATCAAAAAGTCCACTCCCGGTCAAACATTCCAAAAATCCAACCTTCGCCAATCCAAGACTAATTCAACTACGGACCTCCAAATTACAATCCGGATGCACTCCTAAGTCCAAAATCAACCAATGGAGCTAACAAAACTGAAAAAACTCCATCCCGAGGTCTCAAACTACCGAGCAAAGTGCAGATGCACAAAACGACTAGTCGGGACGTTACATCCTCCACCACTTAAACACACGTTCATCCTTGAACGTGCCAGGAGTCATCCCAAATCTACCAATCCACGATGTAACCTTACTATGCATATATCCAGGGGTGATACCATATCACCCTGCTCCATATAAGCTTGCCAACACAACATAACTACATATCGTTAGTTCAACATTGGTCCTTAAACCTTAGAACCCAATCTCTAACATCAAGAATTTATTACCAAAAACCCAAATCTCACAGCTGCACACTGTATAAGTCTAAACAAGTTGTATCAATCCATAACCATAACTCCCAAGATGAAATCACAGTATATACCCCATTACTCAAATACTCACAGCAGGAACTGCTGACCACCATTGCTGCTCAAAAACAAATCCGGTGATGGTAGAAAATCTCATATCGATTAGAAGCTCATTCAAAACATTCATACCCTGCCGGTGATGAAAGAAACAAGCACAACCTCTTAACCACTCGTGTGATCACTAAGCCAAGAAACTCACTTGTCTGACCAGCGCCATTGCCCAGATCATCCGCAGAAACATGGTATCGTTCTTCTAAACATTCCTCATCTCAATATGATAATGCAAATCTCAAGTATGGAAAACTCGTCTCAGCCCATACAAGCAACCCCACCGACCAGTATCAACAATAATCATATGGAGCCCCACACAACCCGGTCCTGTACACTAAGAAGTAATAATTCAGACATGACAGATAACTGTAGGAAAACTAATTAAGAAGACTACTAAACAAGTTAAGCATGCAACTATTTTCAACAAGGTGAAAGCAAAACTGCACAAAGTAAACATCAGGAGTTACATTTCATCACAGCACCGTTGCGGCATGCAACCTGATCCCATCATATCAATCCACATAGGGTACCTCTCAAGCCATACTGATCGGGCTCATTGATCACATGTTCGTCAACATCAAGCACAATAGAGTGCACAAAATATAACCGTGGGAAAATTATTAGGAAAAAATAATACTGAGAAGGACAAGCACAACTATGGTGCAATAAGTAGATCAACATCACGAAGGCCATCTCCTCCATAGTGCCATGGAGTCTAAACTAAATTACAAAACGCATGCGAAGAACCATGTAACCATCACAAGTCGTCGTAGTATAAGAGAGTAACATATAACATAAACCAAGGCGCTAATAACATCCATTCCTTCTGATGATATACATGTGGTAATAGCTGCGCAGGAGCAAGCAAATACGACCCGGTACTGAATATACATCCTCATTGGGCATACCAATGGGCCCCCAACTCAACCCCGGTCATCCCTAAACGGACAAATAGTCCTCCAAAAGTCCACAATGACATATCCATAACACACACTATCATATGGTTAGCTTTGGCCATATTTAACAGTCCACATCCACGAATCAATCTGCTTCTGAGAACTCCCAGCCTCTAATCTATAGAACACACGAGTCACCCTATTTGATCTCAAACTCCACCGCCCAAATATCTAACACATCTCTTGAACATGATCATCCCACGAGGAATACTTCTAAAAATTCTTATGTGACACATAACAAAACCTATATCTAAGCAGTCGACTAACCACGTGAGCACCACAATATCAATGATACATCCTTAAGTCAAATCACAACGTGCCTTCTGAAATGTACACCTTTATTAGGTAATACCAATTAGTAATAGCATCCATCTAGACATCTGAAACCGTCTGTGCTCTCTAAGAATTCATGACTTTCCCCTTAAAATGGAACCGTGACCTTGTGATAATTAGGGATTTTGACCGCTTATTTACCCTATTGTACTTGAGTTTTAGCTCGAAAATGCTTAAAGGTAGCCCTGAGAACTAATGAAATGAGATTTCTTGCAAGAATATTGGGAAACGAGCCAAAAGTGAAAATTAACTCAAAAGGGAGTCAAAATTTGACAAGGACAAAAATAGGGCAAAAGTGCTTTTAGTGCGGACCGCACAATACTGTATGCAGCCGCAAACAATGAAGGAACCCTGTCAAATTCAGATTCAGAGTATGCGGAACGCATAATTTTAGTGCAGCCGTAGAAGAGAGGTTTAGAGACTTGGAAGTTTTTAGTTATTAAAGATGTGCATACCGCACATGTATTGTGCGGTCGCAGAAGTTAATGTGCGGCCGCATTCACTATTATGTAGACCGCAGAGGAGTAGATTCAGAGAACCTCAAGTTGAAGATGTGCGGACCACATGAATATTGTGCGGCCGTAGTAGACAGTATGCGTCCGCACTCACAAATGTGCGGTCCTCAAAGTCAAGTCCATATCCTAGTTCAAGCCAAGTGTGTCGCCACACTCAGAAATGTGCGGTCCGCACAGTTTGGTTAAGTGCGACCGCATGCCAACTTTGTGCCACCACAGAAGGCCCAGTTGACCAGTCAAGCTTAGAGTGCGGACCACACTTAGAATTATGCGGCCGCACAACCTACGCAAGAGCATTTTTTCTAGATATTTTTAGCTTAGTATAAATAGGACTTTTTTTATCATTTTTAGGTTAACTTTTGTTTTTGTAAGAGCACGTGGCCGTTTTTCTTTACTGCTTTAAGTAATTTTTTACTAGATTTGTCTCCAACCACTAGATTTTCATCCCATAATTAATTATTATGGATTCTATATTTATTACTTCTTTAATTTCTGTAATTTTTATGAGTAGCTAAATTTCTAGCTAGGGTTGCGACCCAACCCTAGTGTGGGTATTTGATGGGTGTTTGAATTAGGGCATGTTTGCGATTGGGTTAGTGATATTTAGCCTAGTTCTTTCTTGAACTCAAGAATTAGTTGTTACAAACATTGATTCATGCCTAATTGGCTTGGTCTCTACTTGAGAAAGAGAGACCAAGTCTTGGAAAACTTGGCTAACAAGAAATTCGGGTGAACTCAAGAAATGGATAGTCCCAATTAAAGGGTTGAATCTAGAGATAGTAAGACCCGACTTGAGCTATTATCACTTGTATTGTGCAATACCCATTTGGACTTAAGAAAGCCAAATTTGGCAAAATCACTCAAACTATCGAGAGGTATAGAGTGAGTACCCGGGTGTGATTGCTATATACAACCCCAACCAATCATACTTTCCCTAGAGTTTATAACCCATTAGATAGCCACGTAGGTGGAAGTCAGGATCTTAGATCCTTTTATCATTTGAAAAACAACTCAAAACGAATAATATTGTCCTTGGTTATACTTGCACACAATAGAACAAAGTAGAAGTAGAACAACAATTAAAATTGTGGAAGTGTAATTTGAGTAAAAACATACAATCAAGCTAGATATACACCTAATCCATATTCTAACTTCATGTGGATTTGATCCTGACCTTCATTGGGTTTATTATTGCATCAACTGCCTCACTACTTAATTGTGGTGTGGGTTTGGCTGAGATCACCTTGCACATGCAAAACTCAATCCCGATCAGTCAGAAACCTTCTATTTTATCTCATCCCGAAGGAAATCTCAATACGCAACATGTTCCTTACACTAGTGGGAAATATCTACCTCGAACCGTGATAGAAATCATCGAGAACTCCTTGAAATTTATTTGCACATAATCAAGCTATCAGAACCAAATCCCTCCAACTCAATCAAGCCACGCAGTTGCCCAAAACCCATGAGCATTTCCACAAAACACTTGTGGAGACCTACCACATCATAAGTACCGAAAGAATCGATTACATCATTACCGTGTTGGCCTAATTTACTATCAGACTGTCCTGTTTCCTCTGAGTTCCTTCCAATTTACCCTCAAGTTCATACCCCTTCTTGCGAGAACACCATGATCCTTACCCCAAAGCTCGCCATAAGAGATTCTAGCATAAAACCAGACCGCCCTAAGGCCCATAAGTTGCTCCATTCCCTCTTAGCACCCCAAAGTACCACATCCGAGGCACTCGCTCGGAAGAGACCTTCTATGAATCTAACGCCATTTCCTCCACCACTCAGTATACCTTTTAATGTAATACATAATCCACGATGATATAGAAATACCGCGAGTCTCGACACCATCCAATGTAAATCTTAAACTCTAGCCACAACTGCTATGCCACCGCTCAGTCTTCCTGGGTATGAACTCATCAATGAGGCATGAGAATCAAATTCGTTCCACAATTAAACAACATGAAAACTTTTCAATACACTAATAACTCGAGACTATACGCCACATCAAGATAGAAATCAACACCCATTACTCTGTTTTACACCTCAAGCAGACACCTTTCGTCATATTCAAATCACCCGAATATAGCCCGCAACCATATCTTACTCGTCATTTAGTCATCCAACCACTCCCCTGTCACAATATCCACTCATAGGGACACTACCGGACGTATAAGTCCAAAAGCACATGCTTACACTACCGAAATCCCCATGTCAAGATACAGTCACAACACGGTTTCAATTCCTCCAGACTTACCCATTATAAGCACACAAGAATCACATCTCGCATCTCATCCAGGGATTCACAACCTGTTGATGCTCTGCCGATACCGAGCGCTCGCATGCGCGTATGGATGTGTGGAAGGATTTCAAAGAGTTATGCTCCAAGCTGAATCAATGTCGCACGATAAGAAAAGAAAGACGGGAAGTTTATCCTAAATGCCCTGTAGCCTCTCAAAGATAGGTATGAACATCATCATATCGATCCGCAAGACTCTACTAGACACCTGCTCAAGACTCGTTGAACCTATCAATCTAGAGCTCTGATACCAACTTGTCACGACACAAAAATCTCAAGTTGTGATGGCACCTAACTTGATCCCCTAGGTAAGCTAACTAACCAACAATACCTGTCAAATGAAATTATAGGATAATGGAGAAGGAATAGCTGAACTTTTACACATTAACCCAAGAACTGGTAGTACAAATCATGAGCTTCTAAGACTAAGAATTTACAAGCCGATACAAATAATTACATTATCTGTTGAAAACTACATAAACAGACTAGTAAATCCACAGCCACCAAGGACAAGTAGTGGCTATATTCAGAATGCACGAACATCTTTAGGGTCAGTTCCCGACATTGCCAGCAGCTCTGCTCCAAACTTCTGCACAAAAAGTGAAGAAGTGCAGTATCAATACAACCGACCCCATGTACTGGTAAGTATCTTGTCTAACCTCGTCGAGGTAGTGACAAGGATTTTTGGTAAAAATGTGCTCACAAATAAAGGTCTGTACCGAAATCTAGCAATAGAACTATACTACAATATAACAGAATAGAGTGCACAAAACGAATGTACAAAACAATAATAGAGTGCTGGAAGAAATCACAATTCAAGAGGTACCAATATCTCTCCCAATCCTTTCCTTGGAGAGAAAACTAATAACCACAATAATCACCTCAAAACATTCATAATGTAATAAATATAATCAAGACATCAAATGAAACGACACGACAAAACCCTTCGTGCATTTATCTCATCCTCACCAATTATGCATAAACAATACCAATCGAATGACAGAAATGTTGGTAACAAAAATGACAAAGTAGAAAATACGCAAGTAGCAATGGTGAACGAGAATGTACATAAGAACATCGGTAGCAGACTAGGCATAAAGGATAGAGGAAATGACAATGTTTAGGAAAGGAAAATAACTTCAACTAACTAGCATGGTGAAGGCATGAAAATAGATATGATAAATAAGGACGAGAACACATGATCTTTATAAATTAAAACGTAGAGAAATGAACGACTAACATGGAAGAAGACCTATACTTAAGTGCAACAAAACATGTGACATGGATGAAATCATGACAACAGGAAGTAGACATGATATTGGCAAGTTAAGCAAATAGAAGGCATGGGTAACATGACAACAATTGTGATAGAGGATAAAGACAGAACAGTGACGACAAATCACATATGAACCATGAATACGACAATAACAACTCAAGGTAAAGACATGAAGATATATTCAAGAAAAGAATATCACAACAAAATCCATGTCTCTCGTCCTTGCTTGCACGGAAATACCTTTCGTTCCATGAACACGCAACAACATGAAAGCATAATAATAGAAATGCAATGGCACGACATCACCCTTCGTGCTTTTACTCACATAACATGACACGACATCACCCTTCGTGATTTTACTCTCAATAATATGACATGGCATCACCCTTCGTGCTTTTACTTTCAATAATATGGAACGACATCAACCTTCGTGCCTTTACTCTCAATGATATGGCACGGCATCACCCTTTGTTCTTTACACTCTCCTCACATGATAATGTATATTCAATGGCACGGCATCACCCTTTGTGCTTTATATTCTCCTCACATGATAATGTATATTAAATGGCACATCATCACCCTTCGTGCTTTACACTCTTCCTTGCCAAACATGTGTATATCAATGACCACAAGGCAAGGAACATAAATAACATCACTGAGAGTGTTTAAACGAATAATCAAAATGAATCTCAATCACAACTTTCCAAGTCAACAACGGTTCAATAAACCCGCAAGAACCTTATTATTCAAGTATTTCCAAAAATCTCATGAATGATCTACAACCCAAGTATAGAATCTAGTATCTCAAGAATATCGGCCGTAGCAATGTATTAATGATTACGCATAGTGATGACCGATCTAAACACATCAATGTATTCTTAGAATTCATCACATTGGATGAAGTTATAATAAGCTAAGTCTTAGTCTATAACATTTAATACTATGTTCTTAATATCAAGGAGTCTAGTAAGGCATGAAGCAAGAAGATCACGTGAATTTACAAGACACAATTTATAACATATTACCCCCGATCATGGTTAACCCTGTCACATGCATATATGCTCTTCACCTCATATATACATCACCCCCTCATGTAGCCAACAATGTCAAATAGTAGGAAAAATTCTCCCCACAAAGTTAGGCAAGAAACATACCTTAATTCGGCTAATTCAATACTCAATTTAGCTTTTTCCTTTACAAGATTCACTTCCGCTCGACTCAATCTTGACAACAACGACTTGAATACATCACACAATGCAAGAAAAAACAACTTCAACTCATAAAGCTGTGATTTTTATTAGATTTTTAAAAAGTCAACAAAAGTCAAATCCCCGGCTCGCCCGGTCAAAACCCGGGTCCAAAGGTAGGTCTTGACTACCCATAGCCTCAGTAGTCCAAATATATATTTTGTTTTCAAATACGATTCCTATTCGACTCTCAAATCCCAAATTTTTATTTTTTAATAACTTTGACAAAATCCCTAAAAACGTGTCCCTAGATTTCTCATGAATTTGATGTTAAATCTTATATAAAATCACGAAATATAGTTGAGAACTGATTAGAAGTACTTACCTAATGATTTGGTATGAAAATCCCTTCAAATAATCGCCTCTCATCGAAGCTAGGATTCAAAATATATCAAAATGAAGCTATGTCTCGAAATCCTCAGCACTTACTACGTTGTAGATGTCGCATTTACGACAGGGGCTTCGCAAATGCGAGCCCCACAAATGCGAAAATCTTATCGCAAATGTGAACAAGAAGGTTGCCTGTCAATGTTGCATTTTCGACCCTTTTTTTTTTTAAATATGAAGATCAACATTTCGCAAAAGAGACAGGGTTCTTCGCAAATGCGAATTTCCCCCAGCACCCCATACTTCGAAAATGCGATGGCTGCTTTGCAATAGCAGCTGTCGCATTTGCGACAAAATATCGCAAATGCGATGATACTCGCACCAACAATCAAAGATTATGAAATATCATTCCGAAACTAATCCAAAACTCACCCCGAGTCCTCGGGGATCCAAACCAATCATGCACCCAGGTCCAGAAACACAACACGAATTCGGTCGCACGCTCAAATCATCAAAATAACCTCCAAAACCACGAATCGGATGCCAAAATGCATGAAGATCAAACTAAATTTCAAGAATTTCTTGAATCACACCCGAGCATCTGAACCCTATCAAATCAACTCCGAATGATGCCAAATTTTGCAGAGAAGTTGCATATAACGAAATGAACCTACTCGAAGATTCAAATCACGCATAACAACCTCGAAACGACGAATCACACCTCAAGTCAAAATCAGTGAAATTTGAAACTTCAACTCCACAACCGATGCCGAAACCTATCAAATCACTTCCAATTATCCTCAAATTTTGCACACAAGTCACATTTCCATTATGGACCTTATCCAACATCCGAAATCTGAATCAGGCCTCGATATCAAAAAGTTCATTCCCGGTCAAACTTCCCAAAAATCCAACCTTCGTCAATCCAAAACTAATTCAATTACGGACCTCGAAATTACAACCCGGACGCACTCTTTAGTCCAAAATCAGCCAACGGAGCTAAAGAAATTGACGGAACTCCATTCCGAGACCTCAAACTATCGAGAGAAGTACATATACACAAAATGACCAGTCGGGTCGTTACAGAGTGTTCATGGTTCGACTTGACTATATATTTACTTTAAAATGAAATCGAACAAATTAATAAACCAACCAATCAAACAGTATCTATCTCGGTTTCGGTTCTTGTTTTTTCTTAAAATAAATTTTCTTTTTATTTTGCTTCTACAATCAAATGAAATACAAATTTCAATTCGTTCAATTCACCAGAGGATATACAATGTTTCTCATATGTTGATACATGTTTAACAAGAATCATATAAACAGACAATCCTTTCATATATTGAAACATCTCCGTGGGAAGTTTTCACTTTGAGAACATGATAATTGTTTCATCTGATATATACTTTCAACCTTAACCAAACTTCATGACTAAAACAATACAGTAATGGCTTCTAATTATTAGGAAATTCAGTATAGAAGAATAGAAAAAAAAAAACTCAAAATGAAACATAAACATTTATAGCAGACTATTTTAGAAATTTCGATTAATCACTACCTTAAAATCGGGAAAAAGTTAGAAATCTTACATATCTTGGGTTGCGAGCATAAAAGAACATGGAGATTGAAGTATTTCATCACGGTCATGATTCACCTACACAGAACAAGAAAGAAGTAGATCATCCAGAAATTAGAATGGTCATATTAAACTTCATTTGAAGTAAGAATAATGAATACATCTAGACAATATATCTGTGGAAAAAATCCATATATGTCTTTTTTTTTTATAATTATATTTGTATTACATTCTTTATTTCACTTTATGCGAACTTATTACTATTTGAGGAGTCAATTAAGATTTTTTTTGCCATATTTTTTACAAATATTTTGAATAGTTAACTATTGTAACTTATTATACTTGTTATACACATAAATTCTATTTGAAATTTTATGCGAATTCTATGTCCAAATTCACATCGAAAATTGGTAAGTTTGACCTTCATACTCCGAAAAATTCATATAACCTGGAACATAGAGAGTATATGTCAATACCCGACATCCTAACCTCGGGACCGTGATGTCGCCTAATATCCACTTGCTAGGCAAGCCGGCGTGAAATAGATAATTAACCGATTTTAACAACTGAAAACAAAACATTAACAATAATAATGATGAAGTTCTGAAGCAGTGTAATATAACACTGGAGAACAACATCTAAACATATCCCAAAACATGGAGTCACGAATACATGAGCATCTAGAGTACTACAAATAAGGTCTGAACAAACTACAACTGTTTTGAACCTCAATAAAATAATACTGATAGAAGGGAAGGGGACTTCAAGGCTGTGGATGCCGTGCAGCTATACAACAAGTCTCCAACTGCGACTGGATTCGAGTAAAAAGCTATTGAGCGCACTAGGACCAATACTAGTATCTGAACAAGAAGTGCAAAAGTGTAGTATAAGTACGATCGACCCAATATACTTCGTAAGTGTCTCGCCTAACCTCGACGAGGTAGTGACGAGGCTATGACAAGACACTTACGTAAAATAAATATTTAAAAATGTATATAAAGTAACAATACTAATAAAGAATAATAAGATACTAGTTGGGAGGGGACACGCGAAAAGGGGAATATATAGTGAATATGACAAGTATGAAATCACGAAATAACCTAGTAAATCACCAAAACCTGAAATCACTTAAATCAATAATATGAAAATGGCACGGCATCATCCTTCGTGCTTCTACTCTCGTCCTCACCATGCAATAGTATGAATATATTGTCAGGGGATTACCTTTTGTGATTTTACTCTCGTACTCACCATGCAATAATATAAATGAAATGGCACGACATCATCCTTCGTGATTTATAATGATTTAAATCCGAATAATAAATAATGTGGGGAAATGATTTATCTTCAAATATGATTCCATGATATCAAAATTCTATTCCAAAATACTCAACTTCTTTAAAATAAGCAACAAATACGGAACGAATAATCATAGGAGTAATAACCTAGCATAAGAATGGGTAACACAATTAACGAAACAATATAGTGCAAATAAATAAGTTCCACTCGCATGCTTTAACCAAATGAAAATGCATAAGTACTCGCTATCACACAAGTAACTTGTCCCCACACATAAAAACACGTAGCAATTAGACCAAAAAGTCATAATTCCTCGAGTCAAGGTTCATCACGACACTTAACTCACTCCGCAATTAATGAAAATCATGCCTTGCCTTTTGAACAAGCCTCTAAACCAACCAAATCTAGCAAATTATTGATCAAATGATTGAAAATAAGCGTTAGAAACTACTTATCAATGAAAAAGGTCCAATTTTGATCATTTTTTAAAAAGTCAACAAAAGTCAATCCTGCGCTCGCTTGGTAAAACCCGAGGTGCGGACCAAAACCCTATTACTCATTCACCCCGAGCCCGATTATGTAATTTATTTCGAAAACCTACATTAATTTGAGGTCTAAATTTAAATTTTCAAAAATTTTCAATTCTACCCAAATCCCTTATTTCTATCATGAAAATCCTAAATTTGATGTTAAAATCTCATGAAAAGTAATGGGTAATTGAAAGAAAATAGATTAAAGTCACTTACCAATAAATTTTAGAAGAAAAGTCTCTTAGAAAATCGCCTCTAGTGTGTTTAGGGTTGAGAAGTAGTTTAAAATGAGCTAAGTCCTGTTTTCCCTCTCTTTACCCCAGCTTCAGATACAAGACAAGGGTCCCAAACGCGAACCCTCTCACAGAGGCCCCAAAAGTCACAAATGCGATATTTAGCTCGCAAATGCGAAAAAACCACCTTTGCAAATCCGGTAAGCTTCTTCACAAATGCGAAGATAAGTCAAGAGTATACTGAGTCGTAAATGAGAGGCTTAGATCGCAAATGCCGACCATTGACTGTTCGCAAATGTGAACATTTTCATCACAAATGCGAGGTTCACTTAGCGCAGCCCATTCTTGAAAATGCGAACTCTTGTTCGCAAAAGCGAGGCTCGCAAATGCGAGATTTGCAGCAGACACCAGAACTGGTATTGCACCAACAACCTTTGCACTATTCAAACTCATTTGAAACACGTCCGAAACTCACTGAAGCCCCTCGGGCTCCAAACTAAACATGCACATAAGTGTAATAATATCATACGAACTTTCTAGTGCAATCAAAATAACACCTAGAACTATGAATAGAACATCAAAATGTATGAAATTTTCAAAGAAACTCAAGAACATTCAAATTCACAGCCGAGCATCTGAATCCTCTCAAATTAACCCCGTTTTGCACCAAATTTTGCAGACAAGTTTTTAATAGTAAAAGGAACCTATACCAAGTTTTGGAATCGAAATCTGAACACAGTATCCATAACGTCAACCTACAGATAAACTTAGAAATTCTTTAAACATTCAAATTACTAGTTTCCGACAAATCACGTCAAATTATGTTAGGGACTTTTGAATTCAATTCTGGGAATACGACCAAAATTAGAAATCACGATATGGACCCCAGGATCATCAAAATATGGATCCAGATCCTTTTACACAAAATATTGACCGTAGCAACTCAAATCATTTTTTAAAGCTAAAATTTATATTTTCTTCAATAGTTTCACATAAAATCTTTCCTAAAAAAGACATGGACTGTGCAAGAAAATTGATAAATGCTAAATGGACCTAATCGAGGTCTCGGAACACTGAAATAAGGGCTAGAATTCAGAATGACCTATCAGGTCATCACATTCTCCACCTCTAAAACAAATGTTCGTCCTCGAACGAACATAGAAAGGTACCTAATGTAATGAAGGCTTTAGGAGTAGGGTTTGATACAATATGGGTAAGTGGTTACACCTTCCTTAAGCACTCCATCTTTCATTTCTCGGCTCACAATTTGCTAATTCCTTGAGGCAGTTTCTTTTCCTTGGGGGACTAGAGAGACTTAACATCACTCTTTTTTGATCATTACATTCGTATTTCCCCATGTTTGGGATCATTACATTTCTTTGAATCCCTTCAACTCTTCTACTTATTCATTTTGTTGCATTTTTCTTTTTGTTCTTTTATTTTCTTCGCCTTCTCTTCTCATCATTCTTTTCTCTTTTTGTGCCTTGCTACTTTTTTCAATTTCCTCGTCTCTCCCAAAACATACATTCTTATCTATTTGTTTCACATGAGTGTTAAGGAAAGCTTGAGTGCCAAGAGAGGCTCGCAATAGAACGAGTAAAGGCTTGTAATATAGTTTTCAAATGAGAAAGGCTGAAGCGTCGAAGGAGTTGACTAGGGATGACATCATTGTAGGCAAAAGAAACTAATACGGGCCAAGGAAATTCTACAATCACGTCTCAAGCCAAGAAACACAGTAGGATTTCACCTTGAAACACATTCGGGGCAAGTTCTAGACCTTTTGCACAAGTACTTTGACTATCAACAAAGCAATTCACCTCTCATGCAACCGGATTGGCAAAGAGGAAGGAGTTGAGGGACCACATGACAACATTAATGTTTGATAATCACTACAGTTCAATTAAACCACTTGATGGTTGCGAAAGTCAACACAAGATTCACAAACTCACTAACTAGAGCTATTTCTTTCAAAAACTTTATTTTTAACCATACACACGTAGTTAAGAGTGTTGTACCAAATGACCCACAATTAAATCTTTGAGCATGACTCAATTAGGTCTTTTTGTTCATTACTACCACTATTGTTACCTAAACACAAAATAAAATCATTTCCTTAAGAAGATTGTCACGCTATCGATCCTTGGGATGAGTCACCCGGTTCACACAATAACTACCTTTGGAAAGAACAGTGAAATTAAAAAAACCAAAGGATTATTAGCTACTGAAACAGAAAAAGAAGCTTCTAAATAAAAAAGAAGCTACTAAATCAAACAGTAACTAATAAGGAAACAAACATAAAGAAGCAACAAATCCAAAACTATCGAAAACATAACGAATATACATAATGAGAGAGAAAGAGAAGATATATACATAAAGAGAGAAGAAGAAAAATAATTATTACAAGTCGAATGTCTCAGAATAATCAAATAAGATAAATAAACTCCACCCCCGAATAAAAATAAGGATTGTCCTAAATGCTTAACAAAATAATAGCAAAGGAAGGGAAAAAGTGAAGAAAACTCCCTATGGCTCCTTGGACATCTCTGTGTCCACATCAACGTCACCGCCCTCAATCTCTTCCAACTAGATCTCATCATACTCAACTCTGGGAGTGACTGGGTTGGTGAACATCTGACTCACTGCCTCTGCACTGTTGGCAGCAAATTCTGGATCCTCAGACTGGCCAGTTGGTGCCACCATTGCTGATGGTGTTGTAGGATCTGGGTCTGGATGGTGTGGTTCAATCAGCATGTCAAAGATATATCTTCGGCTGCAGCAAGCTTGGTAACCTATCTCTGGAGGTTGTCCACTGACTTCTTGGAGGCCTGGGACTTTCTCATTTTCTTTACTTTTTTTCCCAGCTCTTCGATCACTGATCCATGCTGTACCAAAGTAGCCATAATAGTGGCCTGGTTCTCTAGGAGCTTCTTCAATGTCTCTTCAATAGTCAGGGGAACCTGAGGTGCATGCATAGAAGACTGTGCTGCAACCGTACTATATAAGTCAGACAACTTTGCAGTGGCTGTCTGCATCCAGTTGTTGAGGCTCGCTAATGCCTCGGAGACTCGCAGCCTAGAAAGTGGAGTAGTAGGCATGGGCATCGGCTTCAAAGGCGAGGTGGAACCTGTGGCAGGAACTGCAGTGGGAACTGAAGATGGTGGTGGAGGCATAACTGCGGCACTAGATGAAGTCTCGACCGAAGTGGATGGAACATCAACTACCTCCACAACTACCACCGATGGCTCATTAAAATTGGCATGTTGTGGTAGATGGCTAACTTTTTCTCTTAGGGTTCTGTGCATCCATCATTGAATACCATGAGAAAGGCTTCTTCGGCTGCACCTTTGTATCATAATCCCTCAGCTCTACCATCGCATCCATGAGATACTCTGTAATGGTGTTAGGATACGGGTATGATGAGTCAGCTTGCCGATCGATCACAGAGAGTTGGCCGACATCATGACACCCACGTTGATAGGGTACCCGACCATGATAGAAGCAAGTAGAACTGCCCGAGGAATCAGAAGATACGTCTCATTCAGGAACGGGTCTAGTCTGCTGTAGACAAAGGTTTGCCACCCCTTTTCCACAAAGCTCAGAGTGTTCCAGTGAATAAGAACCCCTATAGTGATCCATGGTGGTGGTGGCCCAGGAACTTCTTGAATCTCTGCTAACAAAGGACGAGCTACATCCCTAAGTGCACATTTCTCTAAGTACTATGTGTGCTCGACATCATCAAATCCTAAGTATGTGTTCAATATGTGTTGATCAAATCGCACTTTGTGGTTTCTAACTTTCATCACCTTTGTCACCTTAGCATCCACCACACTCTAGGTAAACCACATCCACCCTTTGCATTCTCTAAACTGCCTCAATACTATAGGGTTATACCTCTCCAGAACTTTCATCTAAAATTGTCGCTCAAGAGTGAGAGACCACACTGGCCACCATTCATAGAGGACGTACAAGGCGGCCGAGCTAACAAATTGGTCCTCCCATATATCTTTCTTCTTTGATCTTTCAAGGCCGAAAACTGTAGCATCTCCCCTCTTCCTTCGTGAGGGATGTCCTGAATTGATGTATCTGGTGCCTCAGGGACAGGTGTAGTGGATGGGTCTGAAGCCTGACTGGCACTTTTTGAACCCTCGGAAGTGCTATGAGATGTGGATGACTCGTCTCTGAGTTGATACCTCCCTGGTGGCCTTGACTGGACAGTCGACTCCCTCTGATGCTTCCCTATATGGGACATAAGAGCTAGTCTCGGGAAGGTCTCCACCTTTCCCTCTGCCAGTTGTAGGTTTCTTTGTGGTTGTTCTTTGTTGGACGAGGGGTAACACACTCTTACCTCTACCCATAGAAGGTTCACCCTTCCCTTTCGAAGTGTCACATCTGCCTCTAGATCAAACCATTTTCTATAGCAAGCAAAGGCAATTTTTAATTGAAGTTCAAGTTCATACATACAATGAGATATGTAAGGACACACCAGAAGACACATTTAGGCACACAATCGAAACATGTTTGTAATATAAGGATCTGTGGTCTGACATTTTTTATTGCGGCTATAGATTAAGCCTAGCGAACCGCACAATTCTCTATTGCGGCCGTAGATGGAAATTGCGGTCCGCAAATTTTTCCTTGAGGTTGCAACTCAGGGACCATAAACATGCCAACTCTGTGATGACATAATTGGTGGATGTGCGGCCGCAACATGTTTTCTGCAGACATCACATTTTGTCTTGCGACTACACATCTGAATCAACAGTTTTTAAACTTTCTGAAGACAAAGAAAGAGTTGTTCAGCGTCCGCAATGGAAATTTTGCGGTCCGCACAATTTTTGTTGCGGCTGCAAATTCATTCCTTAACTAAAATTACCCATAGTCAATTTCTACGGTCCACACAATTTCAGGTGTCGCCACAAAATTCAAAATATACGAACAGTCAGTTGTTTCAAACTAGAGTTTGCAATTTTGTGCAAATTTCAACATGATAACATCATAGAGGCATGAAAATACATTTACCCAGTTCCCATAGGGTATGTACTAGTTGACCAACTACAGATTTACCCCCACATGGTTGTACAATTTATTTCTACCAGATATGAATGAGTGCAAGAAATGGGTGATAAACAATTCCTAAGCTTGTGGCAGATGATTTACCACGAGATTTCAAATTGGTACAAGTTTTGTTCTCATGGAGGGAAAAGTGTAACAAGAGCTTTATCCCTCTATTTATACTTATCAATTTTCCAACGGAATAAAGAGCGAGTACAACCTAAAAATTCTAGTTGTGGACCGCACTCTGTTACCTTGTGAGTTTAAACTATCATTATGTCTGCGGTCAGCAGAATTTTGTGTGCGATCGCAGATCCCTGTTACGGACTGCAGATTTTCCATTGCGGCCGCAGATCGACCATTTTTCTGACAAACCAACTTCAGAGAGTTGGCATTTTTCACCTTCCATTTTTGCGGTCCGCAAGTTAATTGTGAGGCCGCAGAGCACTTTTGCTGTAGCAACCATAATTTTGCGGTCTGCATATTAAAATGCAGTCCGCACTTCTTCCCACACTAGCCAGATTTCTGTCCACAATCCCTGTAAAGCACACTCATCCTTGCAGCATATTTAAAATCAAGTTAGCACAAAAATAACACCTAACTACAAAAGAAACAAAGATAAGAAAGAGAAACATGGGTTTCCTCCCAAGAAGCGCCTGATTTACCATCGTGGCACGAGGTAGAATACCATCAATTGAAATGAATGACCGCCACAACATGGCCATCTCTAACTTTTCTCAAATAGTGTTTCACCCGGTGACCATTGACTCAGAATACCTCATTGTATTTTTTCTTCAACTCCAATGCACCAAAAGGTGTCACACTCACAATTTCAAAAGGACCACTCAATTTAGACTTAACTTCCCGAGAAACATTCTTAACCTTGAGTTAAACAACAACAAAAAATCGCCCACCTTGAACTCTTTGTTCCAAATTTGTTAGTCATGAAGATATTTCATGTTTCATTGTACAAGGACAAACTTGCATAAGCATGGTACCAGAAATCATCCAATTCATTCATATGTGCAACCCTCAAATTAGTGGCTGCATCCCAATCAAGATATAACTTCTTTAGAGCCCACATGGATTTATGCTAATGTTCCACTGGAAGATAAAAAGCTTTAACGAACACAAACTGGTATGGAGACATTCCGGTATGTGTTTTTTAAGCCATCCGATAAGCCTATAATGCATCACCAAGATTCTTGCACCAATCCATCTTATTAGCATTCACTGCTCGGGACAAAATACTCTTTATCTCTCCTGTGGAGACTTCCACTTGACTGCTTGCTATTCGATGATAGGGAGTCGTGATCTTATGAGTAACACCATACTTGCTACGTAAGGTGTCAAATGCCTTGTTGCAAAATTGTGACCCCCATCAGTTATAATAGCTCGCGGAGTACCAAACCATTTAAAAATATTCTTCTTCAAGAACACCACCACACGTCTCACCTCATTGTTGGGTACAACAATGGCCTCAACCCATTTAGACACATAATCAACCGCGACCAAGATGTGGGTGTTTCCACAAGAACTTATAAAAGGATCTATGAAGTCAATACCCCACAAATCGTAAATATCAATCTCCAAAATGGTGGTGAGGGGAATTTCATTTTTCTTTGAGATTGCACGTGCCCTTTGACATTCATCACATCTTGTCACTAATTCACTTTCATCCTTATAAAGTGTGGGCCAATAGAAACTGCAACTTAGCACTTTTTGCCCTTCTTAGTCCACCACAGTGACCACCATATGACCAAGAATGACAAGCCCCAAGAATTTCACATTGCTCTTCTTCCAGTACAAATCTTCTAATCACCCCATCCGTAGAAATATGGAAAAAGGTATAGTTCATCCCAGTAATAATCTTGACAATCCCGTTTGAGCTTCTTCCTTTGGTTTGAATAGAACTCATCTGGGATAATACCACACATAAGGAAATTGGCTAGATCTGTGAACCATGGCACTCTTTCATTGAAATAGCTAGGTGTTGCTTATCGGGGAAGGATTCATTGATTTCAAGGCCATCATGCGGCCTCTCCTCCAAACGAGACAAGTGGTCCGCCACTTGGTTTTCACTCCCTTTTCTATCTAAGATATCAATATCAAATTCCTGTAACAAGATCACCCATCTCATTAATCGAGCTTTGGAAACTTTCTTGCTCATAATATAACAAAGTGCCAAATGATCTGTGTGGACTAGGAAATATGCACCCATCAAGTACAGGCGAAACTTCTCAATTGCAAACACAATAACAAGGAGCTATTTTTCCGTAACGGTGTAGTTGACTTGGAAAATATTCATGGTCTTACTAGCATAGTAGACTGGGTGAAAAAAACTGTTAATGCATTTCCCCAAAACAGCCCCAAATGCTACTTCACTTGCATTGCACATGAGTTCAAAAGAGACACTCCAATCTGGATCGGTGATGATGGGACTAGTTATCAACTTGAACTTTAACAAGTCAAAGAATCTCATGGAATCATCATCGAAGTTGAACTTAGAATATTTCTCAAGGAGCTATTACAACGGGTTCACCACCTTAGAGAAATCTTTGATGAAACACCGGTAAAAACACGCGTGGCCTAAGAAACATCGCACACCCTTCACTGAAGTTGGAGGTGGAAGTTAAAAAATCACCTGAATCATTGGATTTTCACCTTCAATTCCATTCTTTTAGATTTTGTGGCTAAAGACAATGCCTTCCTCGACCATGAAATAAGACTTCTCCCAGTTGAGTACCAAATTCGTTTCTTCACATCATGCCAATACTTTATCTAAATTTTCAAGACAATCACCAAAAGAATCCCCAACCACCGAGAAGTCATCCATGAAAACTTCAAGGTAGTCATCCACCATGACCATGAAGATAGCCATCATACACCTTTGAAAAGTCGGCGGTGCAGTACACAAACTAAATGGCATCTGCTTGAAGGCAAAAATACCACAAGGACACGTAAATGTTGTTTTCTCTTGATCCTCCTAAGCAGTAAGGATTTGGTTGTAGTCGAAATACCCATCATGAAATAAGTAGAAACCACAGCCGGCCAACCTATCAAGCATTTGGTCTAAAATAGAAAATGGAATCTCATCCTTCCCTGTGACTTTGTTGAGCTTGCGATAGTCTATGCACACTCTCCAACTGGTCATCGTTCTTGTAGGAATCAACTCATTCTTATGACCACCTTCATGCCCCCTTCTTTGGGACACATTGAATCAGAGAAGTCCACGAACTATTGGAAATGGGATAGACAACCCTGGCATATGACCACTTGGTAATCTCCTTTTTTAAAACTTCTTACATAGCCTCATTGAATCTCCTTTGATGTTCAATAAATGGTTTATACCCTTCCTCCAAGTTGATCTTGTGCATGCTAAATGGGGGTCTTATTCCCTGAATATCCTCCAATGTCCTCCCAATAGCCTTCTTCCTCTTTTGTAGCACCGCCAATGTAGAATCAACCTGCACGTTGTTAAACAAGAGGAAAGAATAACCAGTAAAGTAGAACAAAAACGTAGAAATTCATACCGAAGATATGGAGGCTCTTCAATGGAAGGTTTTGTAGGAGGATTTGTACTATTTTCAAGATCAAAAGATACTTTTCGTGGTGCATAATTGTATGACCCCATTCCTTGCAAAGAGTTCACACATTCCATGAACCCATACATCTCATTATCATCAAAGTTGAGCAAGACGGCCTCAAACATATCACCAACATTGATTGTGGCACTTGTATCATCAACAACAACATCGGTCACCAAGTCCACAAAAGAGAACACTTTGTTGCTATTTGGTTGCCGCATGGATTTGAACACATGGAAAACCACTTGTTCATCACCCACCGGAAGGTGAGTTCTCCGGCTTCCACATCACAAAGAGCCCTCCCCATAGCAAGGAAAGGTCTGCCAAGAATAATCGGCACCTCATAATCAATTTTACAAACAAGAATGACAAAATCCGTCAGAATACTGAATTTATCAACACAAACCAAGACATCTTCAACCACTCCCAAAGGTCTCTTCATAGTACGATCGGTCATTTGCAATCTCATAGAGGTGGATCTTGGTTGACCAATTCCCAAGGTCTTGAAAACCGAATAGGGCGTCAAATTGATACTTTCCCCAAGATCAAAAAGAGCTTTGGCAAACTCAACACTTCCAATTGTACAAGGAATTGTGAAAGCACCGGGTTCCTCCTACTTGGGAGACATTGAATGCACAATTTCACTCACTTGATGAGTGACTTTTATAGTTTGAAAATTCATTGACCACTTCTTTGTCACTAGATCCTTCATAAACTTTGCATAACTGGGCATTTGTTCCAAAGCTTCAACCAATGGCACGTTGACTGAGAGACTCTTCATCATTTGAAAAAATTATTGAATTGGTTTTCACCATTTTGCTTCGCAAGTATTTGAGGGTATGTGGGTGGAGGCTTAGGCAATGGTGTCTTAGACTTTTGCACTACCGGAGCCGGTATGTCAATAATGTAATCCCTAGACAGGATCACCTCCTCTCGAGTCTCTTCCACACTATCATCAATGCCAATCCGAACTTCATCATTTGATTCCATCACATTGTCCGGGATCTCTTCTTCTTGGACCACTGGCTAATCATTCACAAGTTTCTTTTGAGTCGAGGTAGGTGCATTCCCACCTCTTCCACTTCTTGTAGTAACGGCCATAGCAAGCCCCGTGTTGTTCCCTCCCTTTTGGTTTACCACTGTGTCACTTGATAGTGCTCCCTTAAGCCGAGAATTTAGAGCTTGAGAGATATGACCCATTTGAACTTTTAAGGTGGAGATTAATGTGTTGTGTGAGGCAAGTTGACAATCCGAATCGTATTATTTTCCATCATTTGCTTGAACATGTTCTCAATACGCCCCATCTCTTTGTTTGAAGAACTTGGGCCATGGGAAGGATAAGTAGGCGGGTTGCTCGGTTGTTGATACATCGTGGGACTTTGAAAACCCGACCCCTAATTGCCTTGATTATTGTTCCATTTGCCTTGATTGTTACCCCCCCTCCCCAATTTCCTTAATTATTTCCACTCCAATTTCCTTGATTTTCATTGTTATGCCAATTCGCTTGATTGTTTCCATCACTCCAATTACCTTGGTTGTTAAAATTCAAATTGCCTTTTTTTTTTGAGGTCGCCATTTTTGTTGACTTGGGCCTTGGAAATTGTTTTGTTGCCCTTGAAAGTTGTTCATATTTAACCTCCTCTTCTTGTTCGTTTTAAGAATTGTCTTGATCAAACCCACTATCCTCTTGCACATAATTCTCCACTCAATGTTGCACTTGCGGTCCCTTGGTCCTTCTTTTGTTCACCATCATGTTCACTCCCTCCTTGGCATTGACTTGCTTAGGATTTTGCACATGTTGAAGTTGAGCCTTTGCTAATTGACTCATGGTGGTAGCCAATTCCACAATGGCTTTTCCATGGTCATGCAACTCTTTGTGAAGGTGGATCACTTTCGGATCACCTTGTGGAACATTAGCCCGGGATTGCCACGATGATGATGTTTCCGCTATTTCATTTAAAATCTTACACGCCTCCGCATAAGGCATAGTCATGAAATTCCCATCGGCAAGTTGATTTACTACACATTGGTTGGTGGTGTTGATTCCACGATATAAAGTTAGTTGAATCATATTCTCCTTCGTATAGTCGTTGGGGCATTCCTTAACCATTGTTTTATATTGCTCTCGTATCTCGTATAGTGATTCATTGGGATTTTGCTTGAATGATAGAATATCATCCCAACGTGTAGCCATGTGCCACGGAGAGAAAAACATAGAAATGAACTTTTCCGCCAACTCATCCCAAGTGTGAAAGGAATGGTTCGGCAAAAGTTCCAACTAATCTAAATCTTTCCCCCGTAGAGGGAATGGAATAAGCCTTAGCCTCAATGCATCATCAGAGACATTTGATTGTTTGCTCCCTCAACAAGTGTCCACAAACCCCTTCAAATGTTTGTATGCATTTTTATTTGGTGCATCAATGAAGAAACCTCATTGTTCTAGCAAAGTGAGCATCACATTGGTGATTTGGAAGTTCCTCTCCCTAATATGGGGAGGGACTACTACACTTGCATATCCTTCATTGGGTAACACCTGCTGTGGAGCTGTTCATGGTAGAGGTGGGGGTGGGGGTGGAGCAAGAACATTTTCATAAGGAACGCGACCTCTTCTATTGGCTTGAGGTTCAAGAGGAACCTCATCAACTTGCTCATCCTCAACATACACATCCCCAAAGCAATATTTCCGAACTCATTGCTTGGCGTGGTTGTACCTACATTTTCTCAAACAAGTTAGTAACATGGAAGAAAAGAAGATATTCCAACAAACACACCCAAATATATAGCTAAAATCGTATTTAACTCCCCGACAATGGTGCCAAAAATATATCACGTCCAAATTCACACCTCAATAGAGATATGTAACGGTCGTATGAAATAATAAAACCCAACTAAGAGTCGGGGCCGAATCTGTAGGGAGCTAGGAATATATATTCGAAATGAACAAGTGAAGTATCTAGTTTGCACTTCCACAATGAGGTTTTCGTTTCTACTTCTAATTTTACTCTAAAGATTGCAAATTAAGAAAGAAGACTAGAGATAATTTTTTTTGAGGTTTTTCCGAATTTATAAAAAGCCTACGCCTGTGACCATGACCTAGGTGATTGCCTAATAGGATAAAGACTTTAATGTTTGTTTTATTGATAAGGGTGTATTATAGATATCAACTCTAAATTAGTCACTCAATACCTCTCGGTCAGAGAGTGGTTTTTCCATACTTGGCTTTCTCAAAACTAAATTGGTATCACACAAGATACTCAATAAAAGCTCAAGTCAGGTTATTACTATGTCTAGGCTGAACCCTTTAATTGAGTTATTCAATCTCTTGATTGACCCAATTCCTTGTTAGCTGAGTTATCCTAGACTAGGTATCGATTTCTCAAGTAGAGACTAAGTCAAATAGGCATGAACTAATTTTTGCAACCACTAATTTCACTATTAAAGCATGAACTAAGTTAAATAATAAACACCTATTCATAAACAAGCACTAAATTAGATACCCATAAGGTTTACACACTAAGGTTGGATCACAGCCCTAGTAAAAATCTAGCTACTCATACTTGGGTTTGAAGAAAATATAGAACAAAAGTTAATAAAACTCATATTGGAAGATTAAAATAAAGACATCTAATGTTAAAACACCAAAATAAGCTAAAGCTTCCTCAAATAGAAAAGATAAACTGCTACAGGAACTTTAGATGTTCAAACTCGACCTAATTTTGTGAAACTCGTTTATTTATATAAGGCTAAAAATCTCGGACAATATTACCCCTCGCGAGGTTCTGCAGTCACACAATTACATGTGCGGTCCGCACATTTCATCCTCTTGGCAGGACGTGGAGTTCTATTGGCACATATTTCTGAACTACGATCGTGAGGGACTTCTTCTACGGCCGCACAATTCTTGTGCGGTTCACAATTCATAAAGACTCCTAGAATTGGTATTTTTTCACTCTCTTATCTTCAACTTTTAGCCCCGCTTTGTGGCCACACAATTCATGTGCGGTCCACATTGTTGACTGAGTTTTCCTTCTTTGTTTGTGGCCACAGGTGGAATTCTGTGCTGCGTAATTTCTTTTGTTGCCGCAAAATTCCTTCTACGTACTGCACATTGTGTGCTTCTGTGCCCTTTGTTGCCTTGTGCTTCTATTTCTCCTCTTTAAGTCAGATTTCATATCGGGAGCCCAACTTCAAGTATTCCTGCAATTTTGCACAATTTCATTAGTTTCGGAAACACAATTCAATGCTTTTTGGCTAAAACAAAAGCTATAAGGCGTTAATAAGAAGTCAAAATCCCCACTTATCAAGCCCATCCACATAAGGCACACAAATTTGACCCTGCATCTGCAATACCCCACTATCTTCAATAGGAACCTGCTTGGCATCACTGTGCTGCACCGTGTCCTTAAGGACAACCAAATAGGGGTCGTCATACTAACGCTCTCTGGTGCGCTCGTGCAAAGAAGACCCAGAGACCGTGCAAGCAAGAATCCGACTAGTCTAGGAAACATCTAACATCACAAACTGATTGGCCAAGGTCTGAACATCTGATGCTAGCAGTATCTCACAAACTAGAATATATGCAAAGTTACCAATACTCACACCCTTTCTACTCAAGGTATTGGCCACCACATTGGCCTTAAAGTATGATACAAAATGATAATATTTTAGTCTTTCAATAGCTCCAACCACCTCTACTGCCTCAAGTTAAGATCCTTTTGCCTGAACAAATACTATAGACTCTTATAATCCGTGAATACCTCACACGACACGCCATGGAGGTAATGTCTCCAAATTTTCAAAGCATGAACAATGACTGCCAACTCTAAGTCATGAATAAGGTAATTCTTCTTATGAACCTTCAATTTCCGTGATGCGTATGCAATCACCCTGCCACCCTGCATCAATACGACACCTAGCCAATACACAATACATCATAATACACCGTGTAGGATCCTGAATGTGTGGGAAACACCAACACTAGGGTTGTACTCAAAGCACTCTTGATCTTTTGAAAGCTCAACTCACACTCATCAGACCACCTGAATGGGGCATCCTTCTGGGTCAATCTAGTTAATAAGGAGGCAATGGATGAAAACTCCTCCACAAACTAGCGATATTAACCCGTCAAACCCAGGAAGATCTGGATCTCTGTATCTGAAGTAGGTCTAGGATAGTTTTGGATTTCCTCAATCTTCTTAGGATCCACTTTAATGCCCTCGACAGATACAACATGCCCCAAAAAGGCAACCGAGTCCAACCAAAGCTCACACTTTGAAAACTTGTCAGGACAACCCGAAGATTCTGCTCATGCTCCTCTCGACTGGGGGAGTAGATCAAAATATTATCAATAAAGACGATCACAAAAGAACCCAAATAGGGCTTAAATACCCGATTCGTCAAATCCATCAATGTTGTTAGGGCATTTGTCAACCTAAATGACATCAGTAGGAACTCACAATGCCTATACCAAGCTTGAAAAGCAGTCTTAAGGGCATCTGATGCCCTAATCTTTAACCGATGGTATTCAGATCTCAAGTCAATCATCAAAAACACCATAGCACCCTGAAGATGATCAAATAAGTAGTCAATCCTCGGCAATAGATACTTCTTCTTGATATTCAACCGTCGATAATCTATACACATCCTCATTGAACCATACCTCTTCACGAACTACATTGTCGCACTCGAGACACTAGGTTTAATGAATCCACTACAAGAAAAGAGGTCTTTAACGACCACTCTTTTACTAAAGGAAATTAATCCAATCGTTATATGTATGCTTATAGTGGCCAATATTTATCTGGTCGTTAAAGTCATTTTTTATTGTATTTTTTACGAGGGAATAATTTCTGGTCCTTCAAATTTTGTCAATCCCCTCATTAAATCTGAATAAAATGAAAAATGAGCGGTAATTATTCCCTCCTTTTTTTCGTGAATCAACTATCCGCCCATATCCCCCAAATTAATCAAAAAAACCCTACAATATCACTGTAATGTTATCCCAAAACATGTACACCAAATTAAACAAAGAAGAGGCAAAGAATCTTAAACAAATAGGGTGCTCGCTGCAACTGCCCGCGGCTCGATCGGCGAAGTTCTCAAGTAAAATGAGCAAAACCTCAACAAATAATCACAAAAAGATTTTTTTTTTTTTTGCTGTACTTAGCTTATAATTTGTGTGCTTTGTGGTGAATATGTGTCAACACTAACAGCTGGGTTCCATTCTCCTTCTCGTCAAGGTAAACTCAAGTCGCTAAAATTATAGTTATAATTATTGTGAAATTGTGTCTTTTTGTTCTCTCTCTTATTTCAAGTATTGGATTTCTTCCAAGAATTACATGTATATTTTTCAGATTTATAGTTACATCGACGCCCTTTATGGCGAGAATTCTTGTAGTACCTTTTCTACTTGTTTGCTTGCATGAATATTTAGATTTAAGAATCAAACAAGTTTGTAGGGATGGAATTTGTCTCATAATTTGTAACAATATGTGTTTAGATGTGGTGTTCCTTAGATATTCACCGAGTAGTTCCTAAAAAACCTATTTTTGTGATCATTTTTGATGAAAGCAATCTCCAAAAAGATTATCACAAATATTATCCATCCATTTTTATTTTCTAGTTTCAGATCGTGAAGTCTCTGAAGCCTCTACATTTACTTTTCTGGTGGTAGGCTTTGAAGATTGTAAAAAAAAAAATTCTTCGCTACCTGCTGCAATGATCTTTTTTGGATAATAAGGTTTCATAGCGAGCCATATTTTCTTCTTCATGGTTTCTACATTGAATAAATCTTTANATATATATATATATATATATATATATATATATATATATATATATATATATTTACGCATACACCAGATTATGGCACTTGATAATAAATGGATGGAACTTGTCCATGACCGAGATAATGCTTACAAGCTTGGGGTGGACATCTTTTTGGATTTTGCTTTTACAAGATTAAGTGAAATGCGTGTAATACGATGTCCATATAGAACATATTGTAACACATCTTCGGGAATACGTGAGATGGTTAAGTCACATTTAATACTACATGGAATAATTTAAAATTATACTTTTGGTATCACCACGAGAAAAAGTTAGGCGAGCCACAATCAACTCCAGAAGATGTAGAAGATGGTGACATTGAAGAAGTTGATGGTGAGGATGAAATACATGGGATCCTAAGAGATTTATACCCTGATTTTGATGTCGACAAACACTGATAGTGATGATTTCTTGAGGAGGAACCAAATCTTGAAGCAAACAAATTCTATAGGCTTTTAAAAGATTTTGAGCAACAATTGTACCAAAAATTCAAAAGTTTCTAAACATTCTACTATGGTTAAATTGTTTCATACAAAAAGTATTAGGCGTTGGAGTCATGAGTCATTTACAATATTGTTGAAGATGTTGAAGATCTATTGCCTAACGAATCAACCTTGCCAGATTCATATTATGAGATAAAGAAGATAATTTGGGATCTTGGACTTTCTTACATGAATATTGATGCGTGTAAGAATAATTGCATGTTATATTGGAAGGATGAAATGTTTCTTGAATCTTGCAAAATTTGTGGAGCATCTAGGTGGAAAGAGGAGAAACATAGTGGAGAAACTAAATTTAAGAGTGGGAAAAAGATAGCGTACAAAATTTTACGTTATTTTCTCTTAAAGCCAAGACTCCAAAGCTTTTTTATATCCTCAAAGATATAATCTTTAATGACATGGAATCATTGCAAAACAATTGACGATGGAATAAAGAGGTACCAGGCCGACTCAATGGCATGGAAAAAGTTTGATGAACTTCACCAATCATTTTCCGCTGAATCTCGTAATGTTCGACTTGGACTTGCTAGTGATGGTTTTTAATCATTTGGAAGTTCTAGAACTCTATATAGAATTTTTCCTGTTGTACTTATTGCTTATAATTTACCATCTTTGCTAGGTATGAAGCAAGATAAGTTTATTTTGTCGATGCTTATTCCTAGTCTTGAAAGTCCGAGAGACGCAATTGATGTTTATTCTTAACCTTTGATGGATGGATTAAAGAAATTACGGGAAACTAGAGTAGAGACCTTTGATGCGTAAACTAGATAGAACTGTATGTTGCATGCAACTTTATTATGGACCATTAATGACTTTTCGGCTTATGCAAATTTATCTGGATGGAGTACAAAAGAAAAATTGGCTTGCCCATGTTGCAATAAAGAAACATCCTCAATTAGGTTAGAAAATGATAAAAAGCATTGTTATATGGATTATAGGTGCTTTATTCCTCTTAATCACAAATGGAGGAATGATAAAGAATCATTTGATGGCACTAAGGAGCGAAGATTACCAATCAAAGTTTTAGCGGGTGATGATATACTTGATCAAGTGGTTGATTTAGATGGTTTACCACTAACAAACCAAAGAAGAGAATCAAATTATCACATGAGAGTAGGGGTGATAATTGGAATTAGAAGAGTATTTTCTTTGATCTTCCCTATTGGAAAACTATGTTGTTGCGACATAATTTAAATGTGATGCATATTGAGAAAAATGCATGTGGCAATATTTTGGGGACAATCTTAAATGTCAACGAAAAACCAAAGATATCATAAAAGCTCGATTGGATTTGCAAGTAATAAACATAAGGAAATAAAGGCATCAAATAAAAAATGGGCATAAATATGAGCTACCAATAATATGTTACACGTTATCTCCTAAAGAGAAGAAAATTTTTCCAGATTCCTAAAGAACTTAAAGGTCCCAGATGGATATTCATCAAATATATCTCAGTGTGTCAATACTATGATCGCAAAATTTCATTACAACATTTACTTCCACTTGCTATACATTGTATGCTTTGCATATCTGTATGTGAACCTCTTATTGAGTTGTATTTATTTTTCAATTTGCATGGAGAATAATGTTTAAGAATGGATGAGTTAGAACAAATAGCAGCTCAAATTCCTATAATTCCGTGCACTCCTTCATTTTTTATGTAATGGTGCACTTGCTGATTCGTATAGCTAATGAAGCTATAATTGCTGGACCAATTCAATGTTGATGGATCTATCCAGTGTAGCGGTGGCTATACTTTTTGAAATCTTACGTTGGTAATAGGGCTTGCCCTGAAGGTTCTATCGCGGAGGAATATTTGGCTACTGAATGTTTGACTTTATGTTCAAGGTATTTGCATACAATGTAAACAAAGTTTCATCTCCTTGAGCGGAATTATTATGGGGGTGTTATTGAATCTAATGGGGTTTTAACAATTTTTTGTCAACCTGAAAAGAATTAAGAGTTTAAAATTAGACAAACTTAATCTAGATGAATTAGACTAACACAATGTTTAAGATGTTAATTTAACTCTTGCATTAGTGATAGTTGAAGAAAAATATTAACCTACGGTTGAAAGAACAGTTTGATTGGAAAGGAATCATTTCCAAAAATGTATTTACAAGAATGCTTTACAAAACTCCAACGAGGAGCCCGCATAAAAAAAAGAAGAAGTAAAAAATGGCAAAGTATTCTATCCTTCATCCTCACTACTTCCCGAGTCACTTGCCGAGCCCTTGTCCGAAGTAGTCGGAGCTGCTGGTTTATCTTCCAAGGCCTTGTCTTCTTCGATCTTAGCAAAGAGATCGAAACCCTTAGTGTGCACCTCCTCGAGGTCCTGCCTCCTAACTTCCAACCGAGCATGTGCAACGGCCCGTGCCAATTTGAGCTCGGCCTCTTCGAATATCTCTCTCGCCCGATTATTTGCGGTGGCATCATCATCTTTGTACGAGGACACGAATTCATCGGCCTCAGACTTGGCCATGGATAATGCGGCAGCTTCCTCATGAGCACCTCGAAGAAGAACCTGAGTCGAGGCTAGCTCCTCCCGAAGAACGTCCCTCTCTAAGGCCACGCTATCATTGTGCCGCTTCAGCTCTAGGATCTCGGCAACTTTGGCCGCGATCTCTCCTCGAAGCTTCCCCGTCCGGGCATCCCTTTGCTCAATTTGCAAATATCAAACTGAGGCAATAAGCACTAAGTTATAGCAATAAAATACAAGCTCGTGAAATACGAGATTACCTGCTCGATGAAGTTAGCCCTCTCCCGGAGCGCCTTTTCTAAGCCTGCCGGAGATCGACCAACTCCTCCTCTTTTGGGGCATGCAAATCCTTTAGCTCATTTGACTCCGATGTGAGCTTCTCAAGCTCTTCCTCACGACAGATCAGCTCATCTTGTAGCTTCGAGAAAGCCTGATCATACAACGTCATGACCTACAGCGAGAGAAGTTAGAAAAAATAGAATAAAAACTGTTGATACCCATTTTTTCCTCAAATTATTTTCAAACTTGTATATATACTTTCAAAATCACTCCTTACAGTAACTGGTATTTTCTCACAGCTTTTCGTATTTTTGTCAGATTATTTTACTGTTCATTTAACACTTTATATTCCATAATTATTCATAACTGATATAATTTCAAATCATTTTCTTGCTCAACATGTTATTTATGTGAGCATGTGATTTTTACTCGCCGTATCGTCCTATAAAAATCCCAATAAATCAATTGATTTTATGAATATTGGTTGATTTTTCAGTAATTAATTGTGAATTATCTGCATTGTTTTCATATCCATAATTCATCTTTCAAAATCATTGAAAATTTTGCATTATGAAGTTATTAGTTATAATTATTAAAATAATAGACAAATGACGAGTATTTAACGTAATGTAGTTTTTAATAACTAATTACTATAAAAATTAATCATTTTATTCGATAAATCATAGATTTAATTAAGAATATATAATTGGTTGTTTTATTCTTAATTAATATGTAAATATATGAAAAATAAGGTTTGAAATTAATTGCTACATTTTTGATTAAGTTAGAGTTTAATTTAATTAGAATAATTAAGTTAATTAACTAAGAAAAACAAAATCGGACCTGGGCCAAGAAAGACCCAGGACCAACCCCTATTTTCTATGCACTCAGATAGCCCAGCCCAAATCCCTTACCCGGCCTGCCCCAGCTTAACCAAAACGACACCGTTTTAGGCCAAGTTCAACCCCAGCCATTGATCTATCTTTGATCCAACGACTGGGAACTGACCACCCTTTTAGTATTTAACTGCCCGAACCCCACCCCATACCCTCATTCAATCTGAAACCCAACCCTATACCTAAACCCTAGCCGCCTCCATCTCCTTCATCTCTCTCGAACCCTAACCCTAGCCGCCCCAGAATCCCAACGCCGTCCAGACACCATAACCACTCCAATCAACCCCAAATCTCTACCCTACAACCCCCATCACCTCCTAAACCACCTCCCGTTATTAGTCTTGTCGAAAAACCATCCCAAAAACCCCAATTTCAGATATGAGATTCCAGAACCCTAAGTCTCCCATGCGCACTGATTCAAGGGCCTTCAACGGCTCGGACCTGCATGAATCAGTTGCTCTTGACAAGAGCAATTGATTCATGTGGGTTTGACTCGTTTTCAAACCCACCGAAGTCCGGCCAAACTCCGGCGAATCCGGCCAAAACGGTTTAATCTAACTGGTACTCCTCCCCCTTTGTTTTTAAATCACTTGTCTAGTAAGATAAATCGCCTAGGCTAGTATTAAATTTCTTCTACCAATCTATGTCTTCCGTTTGGATTAATTGTTTAGATTTTGTAGGTTTTCTGTTTATTCTCCTAAATGATGTTAGTTACAAGATATTTGTTTAACTGAGTTTTAGTTTTAGGTTTTTCTTCTTTACTGATTTTCCCTAAATGCTACTGCCCCTTCCCTTTCTAACTGTTTTGGGGTTTTATTGGCATGACCCTGTCTAAATTTAGTTATTTTTTGAAGATCTGTGTAGATCTGTTGTTTTCTTCCCCCACCTGTGTATATTTTTCCTTGTCGTTTCAATTTTGAATATGTTTCATGACTCTTGTTCTTGTCATATTAAGTAATTAAGTTTTCCTTATTAATCACACCTCCTAATTTAGGTTTCGTCATTGACTGCATATATGGCTTTTTCTATTTTGATTCACATTGTTTTCAATTGATGTAGCACTTAACACATTATGCAATTCTGAACTATTTTGCGACCATGAATAATCATTTTTAGGTTTCCTGTTAGTCACCATTGATTTACTAAAGATTATACTTATTTGATTCATGCTTGGTTTGTTTTAGACTGACTTCACTGTCGCTCCTTCCCACCTTCAATTGATTGTTTACTCTAGTTAATCTTCTGTGTTTAGTATAATCTAGGGTTAACCATCCACCCTGACTAAGCAATTAAATAATAATCTAGTTAGATAATCATACACAACTAATTGAGTATCCATGTGAACTAAGGCTAATTAAAATAAGTGATTAATTTGAAATTAATCCACCCTTGATAAGGCAACAAAGTTTAGCTACTAATTAATTAAATTAGAACAGAATTACTTATT
>ML377150.1:0-28267 GCA_005239525.1 Nicotiana knightiana | reverse complement strand
ATATAGATATATATTGAGATTTTGTCTAATTGGAAGAGGAAAGAAGCAAGAAGAAAATAGACATCTTGCCAACTGGTCATTTAATAGAAGGTATTTTATATATTATAAAATTTTGTGGATTTAAATTAGGGAAGATAGGTAATATCATAGGTTTCTTCATATATATATATATATATATATATGTTGATTATACTCTTTGATTAGAACTTAATTGGTGATTATAGAGTTGATGACATATCTATTTAATTTTTTAGCTAGCAAATTTAGCGGAGGGGAAGAATTCTTTAGCTAACAAATTTGGCGTAACTGATAAAGTTGCTATCATGTGATTAAGAGGTCACCGGTTCGAGCCGTGAAAACAAGCTCTTGTAGAAATGCAGGGTAAAGTTGTGTACGATAGACCCTTGTGGTCCAGTCCTTCCTCGAACTCGCGCATAATAGGAGTTTAGTGCATCAGACTGCCATTTTAATTTTTTTGTTAACAAACAAGAAACATAATTATAAAACATGCATGTGCGTTGTTCTCATTTAGGTTGTTTCACATAATTAAGCGCTTAGTTCTTCTTAGTCAAAAGGGCAGATTAAAGTTGGAATTTAATAAATATTGATCAAGTGTTTTAGCATGTTGGCCTTAGAGTTAGAAGTTGTTCCACAGTTGCCATTTTACAATCTTCTTTTTAAACAAATCATAAAATTAAACTACATGCATCATGTCTCGCATTCACTTTAATTGACAAAATTTGACAACTACGTTGACTCCTATTTTCTATTTCAAAGGTGGTCACAAATAGCTGGACGTTTGCCTGGACGTACTGATAATGAAATCAAGAATTTCTGGAATTCGACATTGAAAAAGAGGCTAAAGAATTCATCATCTTCTTCTACACCATCACCAAATGCAAGTGATTCATCCTCAGAACCCTGCAACATGGGAGTCAATCAAGGTTTCATGTCGTCAATGGAAAAGCATAACATAATGGCCAGGTACATGGACTCAACGTCCTCATCGATGGCCCTAAACACCATTATCGATCATCCTTTGCCCACACTCGAGCACAGTCTAATGAACATGCCTAGTAGATTTGGTGCACCTTCATACTTGACTACACAACCATGCATGGCACAAGGAGGGAATGTGAATAATCATGGGATATTTGGAGGAAATCTTGGAATTGAAGGAGAGATCTATGTTCCACCATTAATGGAGAGTGTAAGTATTGAGTATCAAAATGTTGAAGTTGGAAATATAGTTGAAAGGAGTAGTAGCCAAAACAATATTAACCCTAATAATAACAATATGAACAACTTCACTAGCCATTTCAATAGTACTAGTAATAATATCAAAGTAGAGACTTTTGGTGGGATAGGGAATTATTGGGAAGGAGATCATGATCTAAAAGTTGGAGAGTGGGACTTGGAGGAATTGATGAAAGATGTTTCACCTTTCCCTTTTCTTGATTTTCAACTTGAATAACCCTAGAAAAACCTTCATTTTCCTATAAAAATCAAGACCTTTTATTTTTCTTTCAATATTAGACCACATAATTTCAATCCTATATATAATTCATACAAAACCTCATATATTGAGATAAATTTGGACAGGAAATTGAAGATGAGAGAGTAAATAATCTCATGAGAATAAGGATCATTTCCTGGTAGATATATACTTTCTCTTTGTATAGGATATTTTGCATTACCTTATACTTCAAAATGATGTAATTAGAAATAGGGTAATTTGGTCATTTTTACTTCAATTTGATGTTTGTAATAATCACCATATATCTTTTGAAGGAATATATGTATAGGCACATATGAATATTGTAGAGATTAGTGATATTGTGTCTATTAGTCTTTCTTGTATAAAACATTTTGAAATGTAAGCAATTATGTTTTTTATTAGTGGATTGAATAAGCTATCTTATGGATAATTAATTAGATCGCCTTTTATTTTATTCGTGCTAAGAAAACAATCATAATCCTTTTAGTAGACATTCTTAGCCGTCCTCGTGTATTATATTCGATTGTCTATTTATGTGTGCGCTTACATATTTTGCGTAGTATCGTGAAAAATCAACGATTATAGATATTAATCAAGGATTATGGATATGACACGCAAGTAATTTTTCCTTTAATGGGATTTAATCTCTAAGGTGATAAGTCCACTTGAAATACGAAACTTTCCACATAAAAGAATGCAAAGTCAGCTTGCGCTAATTGTCATTAGGACTTTGCAATCATAACATTAATTACTACTTAACCTTAATGGTAGAATTCAAAGAACAATGATAGCTTTTTTCCTTTTCACTGTCACTCCTAATGGTAGCAACACAGTCATTCTCAATAGGGAAGTTAATCAGTTCAAAATGAAATTATGGCTAGGGTAATAAAGAAACCTAGCACAATAAAATAGGGTGAGCATAAAATTCAAAAAGTCGAATTCCGAATAGGACCGAATTACTTTGATATTTCAGTATAAGTTTTTTTCGATATTCCAGTTTTAAGTTTTCGTCATTTCGATATACCAAAATACCGAAATATTTCCTACAGTCCTAGTGTCCTACACTGATAAATGGAAATCTCATGAGTTTTTACCCTTTCGCTGCCATATAATGCGTTCTCTTTGATCATCAAAGAATATGTCTAAAAGTTTGGACATGTTTTTCTGTGAATCATAGATGAATCTAGTGAATCCTTTCATCTAGGAGCTTCTTGTTGCTGCTTAATATTATAGAGCTTGGTATGATATCGAAATCGTAGCGAAATCATACTGAACCAAATAAGAAAATATCAAACCGTACCAAACTACTTTGGTACGATATTTGATATGCACAATTGAATAACGAATATCAAAATATCAAACTGTAATTACTAATTACCATATTGAAGTAACGTCTGCCCCATAATGTAACAGAAAGAGAAGGTGAGATTTGAGATTATCTTTTATCCGGTGCTATATATCAATGAAAAGGTTATAATAAAATTGGGAATAATTTTAATATTTGAACAAGTGGAAATTCCATAGGAAATTTATGAAGTGGTTTCTTTTTATGATCTGTCTTAACCTATAGGGGTCGTTTGGTTACCGGGATTAGAATACTAATACCTAAATAGAATGTGAGATTACATTTATTTCATGTTTAGTTATGGGTATTAGTTAATGCCGCTATAAGTTTTATACCAAAAGATCTTCGTGTTAACTATATCTTATATTGAAAGTGGGATAATAATCTCGGGACCGTTATTCCTGGGTATTCCCCCTTGGAACCAAACGATCTTTCGGTGTGAATACTAATGATAGGCTATAATTACGTATTTTAGTCTTATTACACTCTAGTTTACTGCACTTTAATTGAGTTTGAGCTTTAATCGCTAGTGTTTTGCACTAACTGTGTGTTTTATGCCTTATAGGAGTGATTCTGAGCTACATAGATGTTATGGAATGAATTTAAGTGATTTGGAGCATTGAAGTTTGAGTACAAGCTCAAGAAATTAAGCCGGGATCGTGTTCGGGGGTCAAATTTGGTAGTTGAGAACAAACGAAAACTCGAGTAGGCATATTATGCACTGTCTAGTAAAATGGATATAACCTTGTTCTCAGATCTTAGTTTGGGATATATAATATATGGTTGGAAATCTAACTCAAAGATCTACAACTTTCATGTTTTACATTTTTCCAAATTCCAAACGGAACAGGGTAAAACATTCGATAGAAACTGCGACTGCGGGACCTGACGAGGACTGGAGCAGAATAAAACCCCACTAGCGCGAGATTAGCGCGGCCGCACTAGTGTCGGCCTGGAAACTTGTCCTTTTTCGCATAGGAGAAAGTATAATTGTTTGGGCCCGACCCTACTTAATATATATACATGGGAAAACGTTATTGTGAAATATTATGCACGCTACAGTGAGTTAGCAGTAGAGTAGTCAGTTAGCAATTAGCATCCAGTAGTTAGTTAGTTATGCATGGAACCCATAACAGTTAAGTGGTTAAGGCTAAGTTAATACATGTATAAGTACTGTAAAGCTTCTTTTACAAAATCAGATTTTACTTTGCTCTCATCTGCAAATCTTCTTCTTCTCTCGAGTTCATCTTCTCCAATTCAGACCTAATGTCAATGGATTGTGTGGATTTGTAGATTGTACTCAGATTCACCGAGCTCACATGGTATCAGAGCAGTGAAGAGCTGTAATTCCGCAAAATTTGGTTAAATTCAGCTAGATATCATCGTCGTCTTCTTGGTGAAGCTGTAACAGACAATCGTTAATGGAGGCTGGAAAAATCGATCACACGCATCCCTTATTTGTTCATCCTTCAGACACACCTGGCTCAATTCTGATTCCTGTAAAGCTCACAGATTCAGAAAATTATGGGTTGTGGCATCGTTCAATGCGAATCGCGTTACAAGCTAAGAGGAAGCTAGGGTTTGTGCTTGAAACATGCAAAAAGGATTCATTTCAATCTGAATTACATGAAGACTGGGAAACATGTAATGTAATAGTACTTTCCTGGATCATGAACACTGTGTCTCCAGATTTACTTAGCGGTATTGTCTATGCATCTAATGCACATCTAGTGTGGGAGGATCTAAGAGAAAGATTTGACAAGGTGAATGGTGTGCGAATATTTCAGTTGCACAGGGAGATTGCTACTATTACACAAGGAACATATTCAGTCTCTGCGTACTTCACTAGGTTGAAGGAACTATGGGCTGAGTTTGATGCCATAGTGCTTATACCTAATTCTAGGGAATATGTTGAACACTTACAGCAACAGAGGTTGATGCAATTTCTAAGTGGTCTTAATGAGACATATGAGCAGGCTAGACGTCAGATCTTAATGAAGACTGTAGAGCCAACACTAAATCAAGCCTATGCACTGATTATAGAAGATGAGAGTCAGAATTCTAACACTCAGCCAAATCGAGGAGATCCAGCTGCTATGCAAGCAGGTAGAGGACAAACGCCTATGCAGAACAACAGGGGACAGTACAAGGGAACGAATCCATTTCTGAAGTGTGATTACTATAACAAACCTGGGCATTCTAAGGAAAACTGCTACAAGTTGGTTGGTTATCCAACTGACTTCAAAGCTAAGAGACCATATGCAGCTAATATGGCAATGGGTGGCCAGGAGAATGAAAAGCCAGCACATCAAGCACATCAGGATGCAGGAGGAAATGACTGTAATGGATTGAAAGTAGGATCTTACTTCACTGAGGATCAATATAGACATATTTTGAGCATTTTGAACAGAGAAACTCCAGAACATCAGGCTAACATGACATGTATTACCTCCTTAATGACAAGTTTTACTTGTAAAGAATGGGTGATTGATTCTGGAGCTACACATCACATAGCTGGTGACCTAGACATGTTAATACTAAGAATAAAGTGAAAAAATGTGATAGTGATCAAGTACACTTACCTATAGGAGAAAAGTTTAATATAACACATATTGGAGAGGCTGTCATAAGCGATGAATTGAAGCTAGAAGATGTCTTATTTGTACTTGAGTTCAAGTTCAATCTAATCTCAGTGTCCAAACTAAATAGGCAGCTATGTTGTTCAGTGAATTTCTTCCCTGATTTTTACTTGTTTCAGGATCTCTACAATGGCAAGGTGAGGGGGATTGGTAGAGAAAGAGGAGGTTTGTACATATTGAAGAAGAATGAAGATCTAGAAAAGTTCATCAAACAAATAAAGAAATTTGCATCAGCTGCTACCACACAAAACAGTAAAGAAGATGGAGTGTTATGGCACAAAAGGCTAGGTCATGCTTCAGTTAGTACCATGAAGAGCCTAGATCTGTTTCATAACAAGTTTGTAGATGTAGTAGTGAATAATGATTGTACTGTATGTCCCCTAGCAAAGCAAAGCAGGCTAATATTCCCTAGAAGTATGAGTAGAAGTGAAAATCCTTTATCTCTTTTACATATGGATGTTTGGGGACCATATAAGTCTCCCACACATGATAAAAAGCATTGTTTCCTAACAGTTGTGCATGATAATACAAGATATACTTGGGTGCATTTACTTCATTTGAAAAGTGATGTTGTGGTGTTAAAGATGTTTCTTGCCATGTTGTACACTCAATTTCAGTTTAAGGTGAAGGTAGTTAGAACAGACAATGGCACAGAATTCTTTAACAAACACATGAATGAATTGCTTGATGTCTATGGAATAGTTCATCAGAGTAGTTATGTATACACTCCACAACAGAATGGAGTAGTTGAGAGGAAATACAGACATATTCTGGAAACAACTAGGGCATTGAAGTTTCAAGCAAATGTCCCTACAAGGTTCTGGGGTGAATGTATTAAAACGGCAGTGTATGTAATAAATTGACTTCCTACTAAATTGCTGAATGAAAAGGCTCCATATGAGATCCTTCATAACAAATCACCTTCAATATCTCATCTTAGGGTGTTTGGATGTCTTTGTTATGCAGCTAACTAGTTAAGGAAGACAAGTTTTCACCAAGGGCAAGGGCAGTTATATTCCTTGGTTATGCAGAGACACAGAAAGGCTACAAGCTAATGGATTTAAACACTAACAATTTCTTTGTTTGCAGAGATGTTATCTTCAAAGAGAATGATTTTCCTTTTGCCAAACATTGTTCCACATCTCACAATGCAGAGAGAAAAACAACAATTGCAGAAGCTCCAGAACAATCAGAGCCCTTACAGAACTCTTGTGGCGCTATGCTTCAGCAGTCAGAAGTAGTTCCAAGAAACAGTATGGAGGAGCTTGTTGAAGGAAGTGGTATTGACAACAACATTGCAGAGCATGAAGCAAATGATTTTGATTATGCAAAGGCATGAGAAGAAGATACAGTTGATAATGCAAATGCAGGAGCAGAGATAACAAGTGGTAGTGCAGTCCCAGAACAACACTTAATCATGCAGGGAGGTGAAGTGAATCCTCCAGCAACTGTGGAAGAAGGTTCAGCTGAACTTAGAAAGTAAAAAAGAACCACAAAGGAACCTATATGGCTACAGGACTATGTAACTACAGCAAAAAGGGGTTCTTCATATCCTCTGTCAAACTACCTGTCCTATAGCAAATTGACTGATAAATGCAGAAGTTTTTTGGCTGGAATCTCAGAATTAACAGAACCAAAGACCTTCAGTGAAGCATCCAAGGACAAAAGGTGGATTGAAGCCATGGAAGTTGAAATCAAAGCTTTGGAGACCAATGAAACTTGGGATGTTGTTGATCTTCCAAAAGGCATGAAGGCTATTGGTTCAAAGTGGGTATATAAGGTTAAATACAAAGCAGATGGTGAGGTAGAAAGGTTCAAGGCTAGGTTAGTAGCCAAGGGTTATAGCCAAAAAGAAGGGCTGGATTATAATGAAACATTCTCACCAGTTGCCAAAATGGTAACTGTGATATCAGTGATTGCTCTAGCTATTTCTAAAGGCTGGAATATATCACAAATGGATGTGTACAATGAATTCTTGCAAGGAGATCTATATGAAGAAGTATATATGGAACTTCCTCAGGGCTTTAGGAGACAGGGGGAGACAAAGGTCTGCAAACTGTTGAAGTCATTATATGGGCTTAAACAAGCCTCACGCCAGTGGAACATTAAGCTCAGTGAAGCACTAACAGCTGCAGGATATGTTTAGAGTCTATATGACTATTCACTGTTCACAAAAAGGAAATGAGATGATTTTGTAGCAGTATTGATATATGTGGATGACTTATTGATTACAGGAAACAGTGAGGAGATCATCAATGATACTAAAACTGTTCTCCACCAAAAGTTCAAGGTGAAGGATCTTGGTGAACTCAAATATTTTCTGGGAATTGAAGTCATGAGGTCCAAAGTAGGGATATTATTGAACCAAAGAAAATATTGTCTTCAACTCATTTTTGATTTGGGAGTCAGCGTGCTAAGCCAGTTCAACTCCAATAGATGTTAACCAAAAATTTACCTCTGCTGAGTTCGACAGACATACTGGCATCACGAGAGATGAAGTTTTGATAGATGCGAATGAATATCAAAGGCTGATTGGTAGACTGATCTATTTGACTATCACACGTCCAGACATTGTGTTTGCAGTTCAGACTCTCAGCCAGTTCATGCAAGAGCCCAAAAAGTCTCATTGGGATGTTGTTGTAAGAGTGGTCAAATACTTAAAGCATGAACCAGGCATGGGAATACTCCTAAGCAGTACAAGTTCAGATTGTTTGACATGTTTTTGTGATGCAGACTGGGCAAGTTGTCCAAATACATGAAGGTCATTCACTGGATACCTAGTCAAGTTTGGCAATTCACTTATCTCATGGAAGTCCAAGAAGCAGCATACAGTATCAAGAAGCTCTGCAGAAGTAGAGTATCGAAGCCTAGCAGTTGTAACAGCAGAAGTAGTTTGGTTATTGGGACTGTTTGCGGAACTTGGAGTGAAAATCAAGCAGCCTGTAGATGTCTACTGTGATAGCAAAGCTGCTCTTCAGATTGCAGCCAATCCTATCTTCCATGAACGCACCAAGCATATTGAAATCGACTGCCATTTTGTACGCGACAAGATTAAACAAGGTGTACTTCATACGAAATTCGTGGGAACTAAAGAGCAGCTAGCTGATCTTCTCACTAAAGGCCTTGGACAGTCTCCAGCATACATTTCTACTAGGTAAGCTTGGAGTGTTCAACATCTTACACCCTCCAGCTTGTGGGGGAGTGTGAAATATTATGCAGGCTACAGTTAGTTATCATTAGAGTAGTTAGTTAGCAGTTAGCATCCAGTAGTTAGTTAGTTATGCGTGGGACCCACAACAGTTAAGTGTTTAAGGCTAAGTTAATACATGTATAAGTACTGTAAAGCTTCTTTTACAAAATCAGATTTTACTTTGCTCTCATCTGCAAATCTTCTTCTTCTCTCGAGTTCATCTTCTCCAATTCAGACCTAATGTCAATGGCTTGTGTGGATTTGTAGATTGTACTCAGATTCACCGAGCTCACAGTTATTTTTAGGGGATTGGATATCTTTTGGACACAAATTCAACCTAAGGAGGCAAGAGACACAATAGGAGCAAGGCAGCGGAATTCTTCTACGAGTTTTTCTTTCTTCTTCCTATTTTACATTGTTGATGAATTCTTTTTGTAGTTTTTATCATTGTTATGAGTAGCTAACTTTTCTAATCTAAAGTTTTGGTGGAACCCGTTGGGGGATGAACTTATTGTGATATTAATATAGTTTTGATTGGTTATTAATCTCTATTTTGTTCAACTACGTTCTTGTTGTAGTTGATTGAAGGGCCCTCAATTAGCTGTTCCTATTTATTATGTATCTACTTGAGAGAGAGTGCATATTTAGGTAGTTGTTTGAACAACATCACTCCCGGAGTATAGGCGAGAGTCATAACCGAGGGTTTAGAGGTTTAGAGATAACGATACCTCGGGTGCAATCTAAAGTGAATTGTAATGAAATCTAGCTGGCGTAACTTGAGAGAGTGCGTCTAGTAAATTATCATAATTACTTGAGAGAGATTTATGATAACTGGAGTGTTCATGATTGATAGAGACAACTAAGTCAAAACTATAGGAAGTATACAAGAAGGAATTTCACCAACGGGGGAAACCATAACCTTAGACCTTTATTACAATTGGTTATACCTTATTGTTAGTTAATTTTTAGTTTATTATTCTTGTTCAGCTGTAATAGTATAAAAACACCACCAAGTGATATTCATAACTTTTGAAAAAGTTGATTATTAAATACATTTGAAAAAATAATATTATATAACCGATATAAGTATAAAATTTATATTGTTTCGGTCACGGGCTAAAAGTAATATTTGGCCATTGCATTTTCAGTCATTCATTCATTTCCATGGCTGTTGGGCTAGAAGTATAGATATTCTTTTGTCGATTTAGGTTAGGAGGCAAATTAAAGTGATTTCTGTATAGTTAAAAGGTAATTAGCTACAGAATGAAAGTAAGTGCTACACTAAATCATTTCACCTCAAGATTTATGACATTCCATAACTAACTGATCTGACTTTAATATAGGTAATTGTCTGGAAGGTTTCTGAACATCCTTTTGACAAGATTGTTTGATTACGTAATTATGCATTGGAATGAGGTCAGCTTTTTGGTCACAATTAGAAAGGGAGGACATGTTTTTTCTTTAAAAAAAATAGTTTAACTTCTTTAAATAGTATAATTTTTTTTTGTACTAAGATATCACTTATAAGTTAATTAAGAATAATTACCCATAATAAATGAAATTACTCTAACAAAAAAATAAGGCAAAACTCTGCTACAACAAATTAAAGTACCCGTGTATAAGAATATTTTATTTTTTAAGATTGGAATGTAAAAAATCGGAATTTGATTCTAATTATTTTTCCTCCATATATATATTTTACAGTATGTTTTATAGTTTATTTTATTAAATAACCATAATAATAAATTAGGGAACTAATTTCTTAGTAGAGGTTAGTCACACTGTTATATACTTTTATAGCATGTTTGGCCAAGTTTCTCCCCAAGCTAAAAGTATTTTTTTTTTCCTTTCAAAAGATACCTTTTTTCTCAATTTGAGGTGTTTGGCTAGAGCCGTCAATATGGGCTTGGCCTGTTGGGATGGACCAGCTCAACTCAGCCAAACCCGTAATTTAGTAGGGCTGGGCTAGAATTTTTGGAGTCCATTTAAAAATGAGATTTTTAGGCCTAGCACGAGTAAGCTCGCGGCCCGTAAGGCTTGATTGAGGTTGGGTTGGGCCGGGCCGTGGGCCTAATAAAAATATTTATTTGAAATATATAAAATATAAAAAGTATATGACATTGTAGCATACTAGCATCGGAATCAACATTTAGCATTGGTGGGCATGTATTTCTCAAGTACAGAAGTTGCATCCATCATGAAAATGTCCAAACATGTGTTACTACTCGAAAGTGGTTGCACGACTTTTCCGAAACTCAAACTACTAATATTTTTTGTGTGAATTTGAATATTATTTGTTTTTAAAATTTAATTATTTTTTAGAATTTAAGTAATTAATATTGCATATGAATTGTGGATGTAGATGAGAGTGGAGATATTAAGACAACCTTGTCACAAGCGGATTTAAATGTGTTTGATGAAGATGATGTCTTGGGTATCCCATAAGCATCATCGACGTTCTCTTGAATAGTTTGTTTTGAGTTTTGACTTTTAATTAATGAAATATAGTCATATCTTTTATATTTTTCGTGTTTATTGTGATATATTGGAGCAGTATAAGAAGTTATTAAGATTTGCGAATTTTTTCCAATAAATATTTTTTAACTTTTAAATATTTATATTTTTTTAGGTTAGTACATAAAAAAAATATAAAATTATATTTTTGAAAATGATGGGCCGGTCTGTAGGGCATTTGACCCACATAGGGTTTGGGAGGGCTAACCATTATAAGGCCCTTCAAATTGGTGGGCTAGCCCAGCCCAGCCCAGCCCGTCAATTGTTAAAGCCCAGGTGGGATGGGGCGGGTTAACCCATCTCGACCTATATTGACAGCTCTATGTTTGGTCAAGCTTTTTTCGAAAAAAAAAAAATACTTTTAGCTAGAAGCAAAATCAATTTTTAAGAAGCAGAGAAAAGTAGCTTCTCCCCAGAATCAGTTTTGACTTTTCTTCCTATCAAAAATGTCCTTATCAAAATATTATATATACCAAAAGAACCTTACTTAATTTAAATTATTAAGTAATATATAATGACTTTTGGGATGAACTTTCATATTTATTGAATGATTTTTGATATATTTAAATTATCTCGAAAGAATAAAGTGCATTTTACTTCTATTTTACATTTTACCTAAATAAAATTTAAAAAAAAAACTAATAATTATCTTTACTAATAAATATTCATAATTATTTATCTACTTATACAACATTAACTATTAAGCAAATATTTTCATGTCCTTATTCGTAATTTGACGCATAAAAATACTTTTTGAAAAGGTTGACCAAACATAAATTGTTGCTCAAAAGTGTTTTTTTATATGATTAGTCAAACACAAGCACTTCTTAAAATAAACTTTTTTTTTAGGCAAAACAGGCTATTAGCATGGTAAAAACTTACTCGAACCGAATAGTAGTCTGCATTTTTGTTTCTTCCACCTATTTCCTTCTAGGTTTTTAGGTTTAAGATTGGCATATAGATTAAAAAACATACAAGGCAAAGTAACCTTCACTTCCAAATATGATCTCACATTTATGGAAGAACTAATTAGTCAATGTTCTGATGTGACATAAGACCAAGATAAGGTATATTTAATTGTTTTCCAATATGGTGTATAAGAAAAACCCTAAATCAATCACCCTCTTCTCCTCTAATGAAGAAATAGGGAAATGAAGATCCGTCTGGACCATGACCACCCATCTCGATCAGTAGCGGAGTCAAGATTTTTATAACGAGCAATCAAAATATAAAGAAACAAACTCATCAAAAAGTTAAGGGGTGTCATTATATAGTATCTATACATATTTTTTAAAAAATTACTGAGCTAAACAATGTAATTTTTTGACAAAGAAGTATTGGTTGACACCCCTCGAGTGCATGTGGCTCTGCCACTGATCTCGACAAGCTCCGTCAAATGCTATTATTTCGATTTCAGATATGGTTATTGAACTTTATTTATTATAACACTAAAGTTATAAAAATATTATTTAATATATTAATGTAATTAAACTCTATCCACTATAAAATCACTAGCGAAAGTTGCCTTGAGAATTCTTAATCCAACTAAAGTTTATATTGCAAAATAAAAAATCCAAGATTCGTTTTACCTACCAAACGAAGAATTAATTGAAAAGCCATGCACGGTAGTACGTCTCTCGAGTAGCTTTTGATTTCGTTTTGGTCTATCGATTTTTACATTATAAATATATTTTAACCTGTTGCAGTGAATAACTTGTCACTTTTATTGACAATTACATGTATTATCTTTTAGTTGACTTAATAATATAAAAATTCTTTAAACTATTATAGTACGAAAGTTAACTCAAATTAAGTTTTTATTTCACAAATAATCACAAATTCAAGTTCATTTTATAACCTACCAATTACAGCTTGTTTGGATGGTTGTTACTCATCGTTTCATAATGTATCGTTTGGATAGATTGTATTGTTTGCCGTTATTTCGTGATATCATCCACCAACAATATGAAGAATAAATTTGCAATATTATAAAGAAAAATTATAATACAGGATAAATTTATATATAAAAAGGTAGAGTAAATGATAAAATAAAACTATTTAATAATAGTGAAGGGTGAGATGAGAGAAAAAGACAAGATAACGACGCAACTACACCAAATCGATCGTTACATAAAGTGGCATATTTTGTTATTACGTAACGAGAGATTAACGATACGATACAATAAAATTTAAATAACAATCAAAATAAATATCGTATTTAAAAAATAACAATACAATACAATACAATATGTAACGACAATCCAAACAAAAATGAATTGAAAGGCATGCACGATAGTACATCTCTCGAGTAGCTTTCAGTTTCGTTTTCATCAATTGATTTTTCCATAATATTAAAGTTGGTTACACATAAACTTACAATTTCCCAAACTTGCAATTCACTAATAGAAAGAAAGAATAAAAAATGAATTAAGGTTTTGCCCATGATCCAAACAGATTCCTTATTTATATCTTAAGTAATGCCTTCATTTTCTTTGATTTTGGCAATTTTAGTTACATGATTATGACATCTCAGTTATAACGGTTTATAAGTTACAATGTCATTTTCACTGCAAATATGTATGTTAGTGTTTTACCAAAAAGTGTTAATTTTGTTCTTTACACGAATTAATAAGTAAAATAGAGGGTAAATCTTAGTTAAGTTTAATGACTGTTAGATCTATGAGTTCGGTGATGAATGAAAGAGTTTATGCGTCGCTCTAGTAAATGCAAGTTAACAACATGTACTATGATTGCTATTGAGTTTACAAGGAAATATGTGGATTAAATGCATGCAATGGCAATAAATGTAATAAAGGAGGATATGTCACCCAAATATTGGATGACTAGTGCCTGTCAATTCTTTGTCTGCGGTGCAGATGATAGTAAACGTGGATGAATACAAGATTCTTGGATCTTGTGAACGTCAAAGGTATCTCTCAACTCAAGAATCAATAGAAAAGACAAGTTTTGTATATTCTCAATAGTCAATGTTACATATGTGTTTCTTTGTCAAGGTTTTCGATCCCCCTTTTCCTTGTTCCTCTTTTCTATATATAGGAAACATTCTTTTGAAACTCTAAGAAAGTACAAACCAGTAGAATATTCTCTCTCCCTGATTTTAACCTATCCTACCGTCAACGTCTATTTATCTACTCGACCAAACATCGGCTTCTCAAAAGGGTGCCCTTCGCCATCAAGCCTTGGATGACTTAGCCTTTAACCACGACCAACGAAGCCATTAGGTTCGATCCAAATTTCGACCAATACAGTTAGTTCAATTATATATATTAGCTGCTAGTTCCTTTTCTTATTTGTTTATTTATTTTAACAGTTTGCCATTGCATTATTTATTTTATTTACACAATTTTTCAAAGCAAAGTTCGGGTAAATAATATTTACTTAAACATTGCATGTATAGTGCTATTAGTTCATTTGTTCGATAATATTATATTTATCTCATGTAGTCGAACAATTCGTGTGAAATGTCTTATTTAATTTCAAGTTTGATGTTGAAAATTAAAGATATGTTTTCATCAGGTGGGGTCTGGGAAGGATAGTATATACGCGTATATATATTAAATTTAATCAATGTGACTTAGAGATCGATAAAATTGAGATAGAGACAAGATGTTATAATCCTAAAGTCCTAATAAAGGGGAAAAAAAGAAACAGTAAGAGGATAGAAATAAACATCAGTCGATCAAAATAACTCAAACGTCGCCTGTGAGATTCGAACTCACGCGGGGAAACCCCACTTACTTAGCAGGCAAGCGCCTTAACCACTCGGCCAAAGCGACGTTACGCTACCTGTAAGTTCAATAATTGATTTTATCTTATTCTGTAGAATAGGAAAAAGGTTCAAACAGTGCCATATTTTATTTCAGTCCTCTGTTACTAATTCAATTAGGTCCTCTCCATTACAAATGTGTTCTATATTTTCCTTGCTTATAAACCCCATTTTTTATGCATTGATGTTCTATATGACTCACATATAATTAAGACTCAACTTATTAAATATTTAGGAGGTTTAGTGAGCACCATATTGAATTCTTTTTATTATTTTCTTTCTCACTTTATTAATCTGACTTCAATTTGATTGAGATTAAAGATAAGATGCGAGAGTGACTCATTAGTAGACAGCGAGCGAGCTGCAAGCACCTACTCATATCAAAGGAAAAGCAACAAACAGTTGATTTTTATTAGCAATTGATGTATCGTCACTTGCCTCTTTATCAATTTCAGAACGTCTGTTTCTAAAGTAAATTTGAGACATGAACACTATCTGCCAAAACCACTGCTTCCAATAAATGCATGGAACATCACAAAAAGCAATGTGTCTAACAAGTGGCTTAAGATTATTACCCCTTTTAAGAATAAACTATCTCTAAATACGCATTTACTTTTTCCACAAATACTTTCTCAATTTTTTTTCTACTTCATAATTAAACAGTACTATCTCTACATGTTACGAAATAGTGAGGAGAGACTTTAGGAATCAAGAACCAGGCCGAACTTAAGAGATTAAGAGAAAATGGGCCGATAAAAAGGGGCCTGATTTCGACATTAAAAAAAAAAAGATCTTTACACAAATAGCCGATCATATTTATTGTTTATTTTTTTTACCCATATACATATTATACATTGATTATACATAACTATACATATATAATACATAAATTATGCATGTATTATACTTCTACCGGCTATGTTTTTAGTTTAAGTGGTTGAATGGACGGTTATTTGAGTTAATTATTCTATAAAAGTTGGACTCATGAATTCAGTAGGCTTGAGATATATCCAATAAACTAGTATCTATGAATGTGTGTTACACGTTAAGAATGACACATGATGATTTAAATACTTATTTATATGAAGTAACAATAAAATTTAATTAATGAGAGAAATTTTATGTATAATAATGCAACAATCATCTAAATGCCGAAAAATACTATTACAATAACATAATACATGAATTTAAAATAAAAGAACATCATCAAAACTTACACAAATGATCAATTTTGTCATGTTAATTAGATAATTATATATTGTAGTTTAAAAATAATAATGTGAGGATATCTTAACGAACACTTCTTTTATGGACAATATTTTTTTGTATATGTTTCCTCCTGATGCGTTGGTTGCTCTGTCTTAACCAGAACTCTTGTTGTCGATCTTGATATCCCTCTTGAAAGTATAACATACAGTTGTTCGTGCAAGAAAACATATTACGATGAATATAGTCCAATATTTATGATGTTTGTCCTTATGGCTTTACTTATTATATTTACAGAACATAAACATACTAAAAATTATTTTCACACAGATTTAAAAGGATATTCCTTAGTTTCGAAAGAGGAAAGTTGAATTCAGGGATAAGAATATACTTAAGCACTTTAACCAGTATGATAATATTTGCATGTATCACGTTATTGTCAAAACTTTTATATACCATTTGTGTGCAATTACATAAGCTATTCGGCGTATCTAAGTTTTTCAGTAGCATGAAAAACATTTTTCTTCAAAATTAACCTATATACAAGAGAAGATCGATTTTAACTTAGTCTATTATATATACGGTGACACTGACATACGTAAGAAATAAGAAACTTGACAATAAACATGTATGATAGAAGGTCATTTGGTATTAAAGTATTTAAGTATTCTTCTTGGTAATAATTATTTGATTATTTTCTGTTGAGTCAAAAACTGAAAAATATTTTATTTTTACTATAAATTTTGCAATCAACATATTCACTTATGCTAGCTAAGATATCTTTTTAATTCTATCATGCGATTTGCACAAATTACGTTTTAATGTAATGACTGAAATATTTTTATTATTAAATGCACTACTATTACTATTGGGATTGATAACCAAGTGTCCAGAAAGACCCAAATCATCTTTTATTAGATGTTCTTCTTCGTTTCTCACACGAAGCAAGAAGACACTGAATACTGGATCCGTTTTTACTTTATATTTCTTGTTAGTTGAATCTTTCTTGTTCGAGGCCAGAAGTATAACTTTTGCAAGCTAGTTTTACAGTATCTGACTTTGTTGATTTTGGAACTACTGGTAGTACTTGACAGTCATTTTCCAAACCATTAATTTTTCACCAAAGAGTTTATTAATATCAATATATCTCTAGAACTTCGGGCAATTATTTCGATCGTTTGACACTTAGCCACAAGTGCTTCATCCCATGTTATCAATTTTGCTTTCCTTATAAATATCGCACAATTGCTCTGCTTTGATATATTTGTGTTGGTTATTTAAGTTGTTTGAAGAGGTATATCAAATATAAAGTGGGTGGCCTCACAATAAAATCGTTGTTTGTACACTGCTTCCTATTACTGCTAACAATGGCATGCCTCTTGATGTGATATTTGCAAGTAATGCATAACATAAAAATATTATCTCGATTCCGCCGAAGGCATCTACAAAGAATAATCCCGTTATTCCAGAGTCGACTCTTTATAATATAGTCTTGAAAGCTTATTTTTGTTTAGGATTTAGCTTTGATTGTGTTTATCCAGGCACTTGTATAACATTTTGATTCTTAATAATATACTAACCTTTTTAAATTTGTGTTCTAATGCTCTTTTTATGGAATAAATTTATATACTTTAAGATTTGTTTTAACTTGAATAAGAATTTTACTCATATGATAAATTTAAAAAATAATTGAATTGGATTCTCTTTCTAAATAATTAATTAAAAAATTTAATTATTTGGTTTTAACATAAAATAATTATTTTTAAAGAGTAAAAGATTGATATGAAATTTCACTTTTAGATTTTATGTTTGTAGAATCATTAGTAGTATTAACTCTTACCAATCATTTTTTTCTCTTTCTCACATATTTATATTCTTAAATATTTTCTTAGTTGTTATTTAATAATTAGGTATTTTTTAATATTAAACGAAAAATTGATTAAAAAAATTATTTGAATAGGAAAATAGTTCAATATAATATAAAAATATATTTGGGGGGGGGGGGTATTTTTTTCTTCTCAATTGCAGCTCTTTGTGCAGTTCATTTAATATTACTTTTATTTTTTCTTCGTATTGGACATTATGGAGTGGTAATGTAATGCCAATACAGATGATTCTTATGAAATTGATTTTATTAAACCTTCCTATATATTTTTAATAAGAATATAATAGACAAAATTTTATTAATTTTAAAATATTAAATATTAAAAAGTAGCATAGAATGTGATGACCCAAAAGGTCATCCCGTTTAATTTTAGTTAAAATCTATGTTCCGAGGCCGTGAAAACCTCCTTATATCTCAGCTCGATTTGCGTGCGCATCTCGGGCATATAGTCGGGGAGCCGTTATGTGAAAAATTAATAAAAATGATATTTTTGTGTTGAAATTTGAATAAAGTTGACTTTGGTCAATATTTTTGGTAAACGGACCCGGACCCGTGATTTGTCTGTCCCGGAGGGTCCATAGAAAAAAATGGGATTTGGGCGTATGCCCGAAATCGAATTCCGAGGTGCCAAGTCCGAGAAATAAATTTTTGAAAAAAATTATTTTCTGAAAAATATAAAGGTTTTTGAACATGAGATTTGATGTGAAACCGGGGCCATATTATGGTTTCGGAGCCCGGAACAGGTTCAATATGTCTCATATGTGTTATTTTTGAAATTTGGTGAGAAACTAACTTAGTTTGACGTGATTCGGATCGAAAATGGAAAAATTAGAAGTTTTTGAAGTTTAAAGGAATTTCATTGATTTTGAGGCTTAATACGATGTTTATGACGTTATTTTGGTGTTTTGATTACTTGAATAAGTCCGTAGGAGGTTTATGAGGTCGTGTGTGTATTTGGTTTTGAGCTCCGAGGGCTCGGGTGAGTTTCGGGTAGGCGTCGGAGTGCAAAAAGCCTTAGAAAATCTGGTGTAATTGTTGTCATCTGGTATCCAGGAATTTACCCTATGCGAACGCACTCAAAGGGGTGCGAACGCACAGGGTTATAGAGGTCAGGAGGGCCAGGGTCAATTTGTTCTGTGCGAATGCACCACACTGGATGCGAACGCGGAGGGTATGTTTGGGGATACTGTGCGAACACACCATGTAGGTTGCGAACACACAACATAGGAGGGGTACCTGAGGGCTGGGTGCAAAATACCCTGTGCGAACGCGGCCCCACAACCGCGAACGCACTGTTCAGTAAATCCAAGCCTCCGCGAACGCAGCCTGGGGTCCGCGAACATGGAGAGTAAATCCATCTAGTCATTTTTAATATCCAAAAACAGAATCCATACGGGATTCACCCCATTTTTCTCAAACTTCATCTTCCCCAACCCTCTTAGGCAATTTTGGAGCATCTCTTCCACCGTAGCTTCATAGGTAAGTAAATCTAACTTTATTTTCTTCCATTTTCATCAACCATTATTAGATTCTAGGCCTAAAATTATGGAATTAAATGGTAGAAATTGGGGTTTTGGGTAGAGTTAGGGCTTTTTGAATTTTTTGGAATCTGACCTCGTTTTGGGGTCGGATTTCAAAAAAAATTGTATATTCCGGCTCGTGGGTGATCGGGTTTTGGTTCGAACTTCGTGTTTTGACCAAGCGGGTCCGGGGTCGAATTTTGGAATTTTTGGAAGAATGTTGGGAAATCTAAAATTAGGCATTGAAATTGAATTGTTGAGTAATTATTGATGTTATTGAGTCGATTATGTCTAGATACGATTGTTTCGGAGTCGGATTCGAGAGGAAAAGCGGTGCTAGATGCTTGATTTGCATTCTTGGAGCCGATGTAAGTGTTTGGCCTAGCCTTAACTTGAGGGAATAGGTGTTGAGTCATATGTGCTACGTGTTATTATCATGTTCAATGTATAGGTGAGGTGACGAGTACCTATACATTGTTGTCAAGCATGCCCACGAGTCATTTCTTATGGTATATGTGCTTTTCTTCGATATTCACCGTGTTATGAAGTAGAATTTCGTTTTGGAGATTATTTTGTTGTTGGAAATAATTAGTTGTGGACACTGTTTATTAGTTATTCGGTTGAGGATCATGTGGTTACGTTGTATATTCAGTGAGATTGGTTATAGTTGTGTCCCTTGCCGGGAGAGTGATATTTCTTTTATTGTTCCCTTGTCGGGACATTGTGATTTATGATTTGTATTGTGGTTTTTTCTTGCCAAATTGTTGTTCTTTATATTGTTTGGGTGAGGAAGAGTGTGAAGCACGAAGGGTGATACTGTGCCATGCTTTTTATATTTAAAAGCACGAAGGTTAATATCGTGCCGTTTCATTTATTCATTGCATTGTGAGGATGAGAGTAAAAGCACGAAGGGTGATGCCGTGCACTTGTTTTGGTGAGGATGAGAGTAAAAGCACGAAGGGTGATGTCGTGCACTTGTTTTGGTGAGGATGAGAGTAAAGCACGAAGGGTGATGTCGTGCACTTGTTTTGGTGAGGATGAGAGTAAAAGCACGAAGGGTGATGTCGTGCACTTGTTTTGGTGAGGATGAGAGTAAAGCACGAAGGGTGATGCCGTGCACTTGCTTGCTCTATGTGTTTACTTCCTGTTGCTACGGATGCTACTTAAACTGTTGCTTCGTTTCTGTGACTTAGTACTTGTTTTCCCCCTGTCCCCAACATGTTCTCCCTCGTCTTACACTTAACTGTTTATTTCCTGTCGTCCTTTATATTATATATTATTGAATTGCACAGATATTTATTGTCTGTCGTGTCTTAGCCTCGTCACTACTTTGCCGAGGTTAGGCTCGGCACTTACTCAGTACATGGGATCGGTTGTACTGATGCTACACCTGCACTTCTTTATGTTGTGCAGATTACGGAGCCGGACCCAGTGGACATTGAGCGAGGGAGTATCCTTCAGTCCACGGCGACACCGAGGTAGTCCTACAGGCGTCCGCAGGCCTTGGCGTCACCATCTATTTCTTTCCTTCTGTCTTATCTTGTATTTCTGGACAACTACACTTGTTTATTTCAGACTCATGTTTTAGTAAATCTTAGACTGTCCGTAAAATTATGACACCATTTCTAGGGGTATGTTTAAGAAAATTTCGTAAGATTTATTATTTAAGTTGTTGAATTCCTTACCTTCCGCATTCTTATTTCTATTTGTTCTTGTATTTCACTTTTTAAATGCTAAATAACAAAGGAATAAATCAGAATAACCAGTAACGTTGGCTTGTCTAGCGGGTTCAACGTTAGACGCCATCACGGTCTGAAGGTGGGATTTCAAGTCGTGACATAGAAGGTATTGTAGTCCAAACAATAGGTTATTACAATTATGTCCTTTCCCTATGAGTTTTTCCGTTTAATTTTTAGGGCTATTTTGATATATTAATATTGTATTTATGCTTTTATAATAATATGGGCTCTCATTTTTCTAAATAGATTTGGACAATATAATACATTCTGAAATTAAATTAGTAATAGGACACTATAATATATTTTCAAATTTAAATAATTAATAGGAATTTTTAAGAATTAATAGGACACGGTTATAGATATTTACTTGTTCAGTTTTTTATGAATTAGACAGCGACAAAACAATTATACTAATAGAATTTCTAAAGGTAATCATGTAAGATTCTTAACATGTAGTATTATGGTCTAAAACTAATATGATTATAAGGTTAATATCTAGAATTCCAGTTATATCCTTTTATTATGAGTTATTATGCTTAATATTATAAGATTATTTTTATAAACCGACAGTATATTCATGCTTTTAATATATATATATATATATATATATATATATATATATATATATATATATAGAGAGAGAGAGAGAGAGAGAGAGAGAGAGAGAGATAGATAGATAGATAGATAGATAGATTAGGAACATATAAATAACATTTTATGTATGAGCCAAACCAAGACCATCGAGTTATTATCTATCCAAGTCTAAGCTACATCTGTTCATTTATAGACTTAAATTATATATTCGTTTCATAATATTCAATGTGTGCCCATTTAGACAACTTTTTCGAAAATCTTTTAAGAGATTTTCTTTTTCGAAACACCACCACCAACAACATACTTGTCACACCTCCTTTTTTCACTACCCCCCCGGATTGATGAAGGGTAGAAAGAGATTTATTCCACTTTAAGTGACATTATTCAGATTTGGGATTTATTTTAGTTTTCAGAGTCGCCACCCGGATTTTTGACGATGTTCCGGGACACCGTTTTATTGAAATCCCAAACCGAGGAAATTCAGACTCTGTTTTAAGTTGTCTGCGTACCAGAAATCCGAGTAAGGAATTCTGTTAACCCGGGAGAAGGTGTTAGGCATTCCCGATTTCCGTGGTTCTAGCACGGTCGCTTAACTATTAATATTTGGCCTAAGTTATCTGATTATTTACGTATTTTTAAACCTATTGTGCATTTTTGCCTTCTTACTTTTTAGTCATTTTTTTGATGGATTTATCTTGGAACAAGTCACGACGGAGTGCACTTGTTTGTCTTTTGGACACATTATAACTACGCCACATGAAATGCACCCGTAATTACAACATGTGATTTTTATTATAATTTGAAATTGAGGACGGGGATATGAGTTGTCGTACCCGAGTGTAGATTATGGTGATTTGAGATAATATTCGAATTATCAAATTTCAAACTAAAGGTCTCGTTCTATCTAGAGGATATGTAGAGAATTATCTAAAATTAAGTTCACTNGTGATTTGAGATAATATTCGATCTTATCAAATTTCAAACTAAAGGTCTCGTTCTATCTAGAGGATATGTAGAGAATTATCTAAAATTAAGTTCACTAGCCTAGGAGACAAGATACTTGACCTATGGCCACAGTTTAGCCCCATTTGTCATTTAACACTTTGGCCAATCTTAATATAGCTTATTCGAAAGAAGTGAAATCATAAAATTCGATTTAAAGCATGTTAACAAAGAAAGGTTTGCAAAGGAATCCCCCCAAAAAAAGAATTACTGACTCACAAGTCGGTCACATATTTAAAGAGTCGAATACAAATTCTGCTATAATAGAACGTTTGACTAAATAGTTTTATCAATTTCAGATGGCATAAATACAAGATATTTAATTTATAATTCGTACATATTGGATCCTACGCGGGGGTGTTCATGCATCTAGTGTTATAAATTCATAATACCTAAACGAAAATTCTCTGAAAAAAACGCTTTTGAATAGCAGATCTGTATATTTCGAAATTCCTCAAATCTGAAATGATTATTTCTGGAATTTCACGAAACTAGATGTTCACAGTGATATTTCAGAAAAGGTTGGTTTTAAATAATAAATCGTATGAAGGATTTAGGGGAGACTCTTTGAATTTTAATTGGATTTTGGTAGTTGAACGACCAATATATTAACTATGGTATTAACTTTACAATAGGCAGCTCTAAAACTTTGGGTTTGTGTACCCCTTTTGGTCCAACCTAAAGAGTTAAACTTGATTGAATCCTTAATGGGTTGTTTCATCAAGCTGGCCCAATTCTGAATTTGGTAAGGAAAGTAGAAAAACTAGAATAATAGTTTACAATATCCAGTCCATATTTACAAAAACAAAATGCAAAGAAAAAAATTACATTATTACAATACCATTTTACCATGAAATAAAACTTCCTAAAAATGAAAAAAAATAATAAGTAATAAAATGAAGAGAAAGAAAGAAGAAAAAGAACAATATTGCTCCTGTGCAAGCTGGCCTTCAGCGGCTTCGAAATCTATATTCTTCTGGCTATTTTCTTAGTCACAAAACGACTAACTTAATAAACCATTCCTTAGGCATATTATGAGGCAACATGACCATTATTTGGTCAAATTGAATCCTAATCATGCGATAGTGTTAATTTTAAAGGACCTGACCTACTTTGGTGTACTCTTCTTGGAATGAACCTGACCATAAAGAGGTTAGGTTCAGTTCCGAGGATGCAAACCCATCAGTCCTTTAAGTCATTCGTATTATGGCCTGAATTCTCACAATGACTTAACTATTCTTAGGCATTTCTTAAGGCATGATTCTGACCATTTATTGGGTTCAGATTCCTGTCTTAATACCTTTGTAATGATAATCTAACTACTCTATAACTGTTTATGTATTATTATTGGGTGAGTCTGACCATGAATGGGTCAGACTTTCGATCCCATAATGCCACATTAGCCTAAGTTTAGATCTCCATGGACACTTGCTTACTGAGTCTCTTTAATGACCAAAAGGACTCAAATAAGAGTATTTTAACTAATAAGTCCAAAATTGCTACTTGGACAGTGATACCAATAGGTTCTTAAGCATTCGTAGGATGAGTCATACCATAAAAGGGGTTTGACCCAACCTTGATGATGTTCCTACATCATTTTTGACAGAATAGGTTCTTTGCCTTTTATAGACCGAATCTAACCATAGAAAGGGGTTACATTCAACTCCATAAAGGTCCTATTCATCTCATAATTGTTCTGTAATTTTTTTTTGATTCTTTGGGCATTTTGGAGAAGGTGAATCTAACCATTTGAAAGGTTCAGATTCCCTACTCTCAAGCCACTGTTGGTTACCCATTTTGTACCCTTAAGGGGTGACAAACTACTGTTTAAGCACCTAATATGGGGTGAATTTGACCATTATAGAAGGTCAAATTCATCTACCCTAGTGTTGTTTCATAACAATATCTGGATATTTAAAACCTAAACCAAACCAGTATTTAAACATCTTTATAGGATGAACTTAACCATTGGAGGTTAAGTTCATTACCCTTGATGCTGTTTTACAACACAACCATTGATTGCACAGTCATATAAAAGACAGTTTTGAGATGAAACAGGCTTATGTAAAATTCAGAGATTAGAAAACTAAACAATCATGATGTGTTACTCTATATACATGCATATAAGTTTATACAGAAATATGTCTAAACAAATAAAAATACAGATTCATAGAGGAAAGACAAACAGATTTCACATTTTTTCATATTTCATAAAAAGAGAACTCAGTTTTACATACCTTTAGAGTAAGATAACAACAGAAAAGCCTGACCAAATAAAGGTCAAGCAGATGGGAGTCAGCAGAAAAGAAGAGAAACCCAGCAGCAAACAAACAGCACCCACGAGCAGCAAGAAACTCACAGTAAAGAAATCCAGGAAAAGATGATTTTTGAATACCAAATGATTGAATAAGACAGCAACAAAACTCAAGTCCTTTAGGAAAAAAAAAAGACCACAGCTACCAGACAACCTAAGTTCAGATTGTTTCCCGCTCCTACTGTAAATCCTTTTTGCTTCTGTTTTCCCAGTTTTGTTTTTTTAGTAGTCAAAGCTGTATTTTCCAGTCCAAANCCTCTAGTGGTAAAAAGTGTGTGTATATATAGGGACATTTGGGATAGGATATGCTTAGCATATTCCTTATCCAATAGGCTGGAAATAATACCAATGCAGCTGTCACCCTTACCCTTTTGGGACAGCTGCCTATTTTCAGAATATTCCAGCCCTTATTCCCCTTTTGAAATTACTATTTTAACCCTAAATATCTGATTTCTTGACCTACAATACCTAATATGCCCCTTGAAGTCTCTGAAATTACCATTAGGTAACCAGGGTTAGACTTGCTTGGGTTATTGTTTAATTATAGCTAACTAACACTAGTTAGGTCCCTTTGGGTGACAACTAGTTGTTCTTAACTAAGGTTGAGTTAATTAATTGAAGAGTAGTTGGTTAAATGCCTAGAGTTGGCTTTCATACTACTTACTATGTTTAAGTCATTTAATCAACAACTTAATTAAACTTAAAGGAGGTTAGTCAAAACAGTTCTCTTAACCTAGGTTAATTTAATTAAAATAAGTGAATCTGTTTTAGTCCATTACCCTCAAGCTAATTGTTTTAAACAGGTTTTATTTTTAGTTACATACTTTAAGAAGATACCTAAGTTAATTTCTAGATTGAAGAAGTTGGAATCATTTAACTGCGAGACTAAGTGAATCAATTGTTCTTAAACTTAGTTAATTGATCTTAACTAGTTATCTAGGACTTAGATCAACTATGTTGTTTAGATGATTTTAAAAATTAAGTCTACTAGTTAAGTGTGACTAATTCCTTATTGCTTAATTAATTTAAACTCAAATTGACTCCCATTTGAATTACAATCAGTAGTTAATTGAACTAATTGGTTTAAACAATTTCATTAGGTGTAATTAGGCTTATCTATTAACTCTTAGTCACTTGAGTGATTAGTCCTATGAAACTGAACTTTTAAACTATTTTGATCCTTCTAGGATCTTAGTTTGATTAAAGAAAGTTAGTTAGGTTAATAATTAGGTAATAAGTAACTTTATTCTGATTTAATTAATTAGTAGCTAAACTTTGTTGCCTTATTAAGGGTTGATTAATTTCAGATTGATCAATTACTTTAAACTTTTTAGACTTAGGTCAATTATACTGTTATTTAGTTCAAATGTATAATTAATTAGTTGTGTATAATTGTCTAATTAGACTATTATTTGATTGATTAAAATCGATTGAAACTAAAGTCGAAACCAAAATTAAGTAAAAACAAACATAAAGTATAATTAATATAGGCTTGCCTATCCAACAAAACTAACAATTCAACTAAAACGAACATCATGTTAATTAAACAGAAAGGCTCATGAACTCCTAAAATCAGATTAGTACTCAATCTTTAAAGCGAGAAACTTAATAGTCGAGGAAAAATGGGGAAAGGGGGGGGGGGGGAACAGTCTGGGAGGAAACAATAGTCCCCAACCAGTGAACAATTTGGACAATAAGGTATAGATCAGGTACGCATGCATATTTAGAACTAAAACGACCAAGAAGAGAAGATATTCAACAAAAACCAAACTCGAACCAAAGATTTCAAGCTAATCGGCTAAAAATAGCATAAATGCATTTTAAAGATCTAAACTAAGTCAAGAACAAACAAATGCTATACAACATAAACATGTGTCAAACAGTGAGGCATGCGGTTTCATTTTTTCTTTCTAAAAGTGAAGCAATATCAGAAAAGAAAAGATAAGGGGGGAAGGGATACCAGTGGGGTGCTAACAAACTCCGGCAGGGTTTGGAAATGGTCCAAACCCACATGAATCAACAGCTCTCATCAAGAGTTGTTGACTCATGTAGCTTTGAACCATTGATTGTTCTGAATCGACTTGGTAATAGGAAACTGGGTATTCTGCCTTTCTTAGATCTGAAATAGAAGGGATTCGACTGGGTTTTTAGGGAAACTGATGGTGGGATGGGGTTAAGGGTGAGGAGAGGATCATATGGTGAAAGTTTGGGGTCGATTGGAGAAGGTTCGGTGGCCGGACGGCGGTGGGAATCCTAAGCAGCTAAGGTTTCTTTAGAGAGAAGAGATAGAGAGAGACGGACGAAGGGGAGGGGGTTAGGATTTGGTTAAATGAGGGGGTGGGGTTTGGTTAGGACATTTATATAATTTAGAGGGGGTGAGTTCCTGGCCGTTCGATCTATTTCGATCAATGGCCAGGATTTAATCGACTAGACCAAAACGGTGTCGTTTGGTTAGGCTGGGGCAGGCCGGGTAAGGGATTTGGGCTGGGTTGGACTGGGTAGTTTCAAGGGATTGGGTTTGGGCCTGGGTCCTTCTTGGCCCAGGTCTGATTTTGTTTTCTTAGTTAGTTAACTTAATTATTCTAATTAAATTAAACTCTAACTTAATCAACAAATGTAGCAATTAATTTCAAACCTTATTTTCATATATTTACATATTAATTAAGAATAAAACAACCAATTATATATTCTTAATTAAATCTATGATTTATCGAATAAAATGATTAATTTTTATAGTAATTAGTTATTAAAAACTACATTACGTTAAATACTCGTCATTTGTCTATTATTTAATTAATTATAACTAATAACTTCATAATGCAAAATTTTCAATGATTTTGAAAGATGAATTATGGATATGCAAACAATGCAAATAATTCACGATTAATTACTGAAAAATCAACCAATATTCATAAATTCAATTGGTTTATTGGAATTTTTATAGGATGATACGACGAGTAAAAATCACATACTCACAGCTGCCCCTCTTTGCTCGGAAACACGAAGAGTTTTCGGGCAAAGACAAAATGAGCGG